>RQOL01000388.1:0-67556 GCA_013076295.1 Sanderia malayensis | reverse complement strand
AATTGGTGAAAACAAGCAAGTGCATGTGTAATTTACTTAGTTTGAGCTGTAATGAACGTGGATTCATGTGCAATTGTGTGCAGTAATGTTAATATCACTGAAAAAAGCAAATGCATGTGTAATTTACTTAGTTTCAGCTGTAATACGTGGATTCATGTGCAATTTGTGTGCAGTATTGTTAATATCATTGAAAAGAAGCAAATGCATGTGTAATTTACTTAGTTTCAGCTGTAATAACGTGGATTCATGTTCATTTGTGTGCAGTAATGTTAAAACACTGAAAACAAGCAAATGCATGTGTAATTACTTAGTTCAGCTGTAAAACGTTGATTCGTGTGGAATTAGTGTTGCAGTAATGTTAATATCACTAGAAAACAAGCAAATGCATGTGTATTTACTTAGTTTCAGCTGTAATAATGTGGCTTCATGTGAAATTAGTGTGCAGTAATATAATATCAGTGAAAACAAGCAAATGCATTGTATTTTACTTAGCTTCAGCTGTAATAACGTGGATTCATGTGCAATTAGTGTGCAGTAATGTTAAAATGAAAACAAGCAATGCATGTGTAATTTACTTAGTTTGAGCTGTAAGAACCTAAATCATGTGCAATTAGTGTGCAGTAATGTTAATATCACTGAAAACAAGCAAATGCATGTGTAATTTATTAGTTTGAGCTTTAATAACTTAATTCATGTGCAATTAGTGTGCAGTAATGTTAATATCACTGAAAACAAGCAAATGCATGTGTATTTTACTTAGTTTCAGCTGTAATAATGGCTTCATGTGCAATTAGTGTGCAGTAATTAATATTACTGAAAACAAGCAAATGCATGTGTAATTTACTTAGTTTCAGCTGTAATACTTTAAAATCATGTGCAATTGTGTGCAGTAATGTTAAAATTGAAAACAAGCAAATGCATGTGTATATACTTAGTTTGAGCTGTAAGAACTTAACATCATGTGCAATTAGTGTGCAGTAATTGTTATATCACTGAAAACAAAACAATGCATGTGTATTTACTTAGTTTGCTGTAAAACTTAAATTCATGTGCAATTAGTGTGCAGTAATGTTAATATCACTGAAAACAAGCAAATGCATTGTATTTTACTTAGTTTCAGCTGTAATAGTAGATTCATTGCAATTAGTGTGCAGTAATGTTAATATCACTGAAAAACAAGCAAATGCAGTGTATTTTACTTAGTTTCAGCTGTAATAACGTGGATTCATGTGCAATTAGTGTGCAGTAATGTTAATATCACTGAAAACAAGCAAATGCATTGTATTTTACTTAGTTTCAGCTGTAATAACGTGGATTCATGTGCAATTAGTGTGCAGTAATGTTAATATCACTGAAAACAAGCAAATGCATGTGTATTTTACTTAGTTTCAGCTGTAATAACGTGGATTCATGTGCAATTAGTGTGCAGTAATGTTAATATCACTGAAAACAAGCAAATGCATGTGTATTTTACTTAGTTTCAGCTGTAATAACGTGGATTCATGTGCAATTAGTGTGCAGTAATGTTAATATCACTGAAAACAAGCAAATGCAGTGTATTTTACTTAGTTTCAGCTGTAATAACGTGGATTCATGTGAATTAGTGTGCAGTAATGTTAATATCACTGAAAACAAGCAAATGCATTGTATTTTACTTAGTTTCAGCTGTAATAACGTGGATTCATGTGCAATTTGTGTGCAGTAATGTTAATATCACTGAAAAAAGCAAATGCATGTGTAATTTACTTAGTTTCAGCTGTAATAACGTGGATTCATGTGCAATTAGTGTGCAGTAATGTTAAACACTGAAAACAAGCAAATGCATGTGTAAATTACTTAGTTTCAGCTGTAAAACGTGATTCATGTGCAATTAGTGTGCAGTAATGTTAATGTCACTGAAAACAAGCAAATGCATGTGTATTTTACTTAGTTTCAGCTGTAATAATGTGGCTTCATGTGCAATTAGTGTGCAGTAATTAATATCACTGAAAACAAGCAAATGCATGTGTATTTTACTTAGTTCAGCTTTAATAACGTGGATTCATGTGCAATTAGTGTGCAGTAATGTTAAATGAAAACAAGCAAATGCATGTGTAATTTACTTAGTTTGAGCTGTAAGAACTAACATCATGTGCAATTAGTGTGCAGTAATGTTAATATCACTGAAAACAAGCAAATGCATGTGTAATTTACTTAGTTTGAGCTGTAACAACTTAAATTCATGTGCAATTAGTGTGCAGTAATGTTAAATTGTGAAAACAAGCAATGCATGTGTATTTTACTTAGTTTGAGCTGTAAAACTAACATTCATGTGCAATTAGTGTGCAGTAATATTAATATCACTGAAAACAAGCAAATGCATGTGTATTTTACTTAGTTTCAGCTGTAATAACGTGGATTCATGTGCAATTAGTGTGCAGTAATGTTAATATCACTGAGAACAAGCAAATGCATGTGTATTTTACTTAGTTTCAGCTGTAATAATGTGGCTTCATGTGCAATTAGTGTGCAGTAATATTAATATCAGTGAAAACAAGCAAATGCATTTGTATTTTACTTAGTTTCAGCTGTAATAACGTGGATTCATGTGCAATTAGTGTGCAGTAATGTTAAAATTGGTGAAAACAAGCAAGTGCATGTGTAATTTACTTAGTTTCAGCTGTAATACTTAAATTCATGTGCAATTAGTGTGCAGTAATGTTAATATTGGTGAAAACAAGCAAATGCATGTGTAATTTACTTAGTTTAGCTGTAATAACGTGGATTCATGTGCAATTTGTGTGCAGTAATGTTAAATCACTGAAAACAAGCAAATGCATGTGTATTTACTTAGTTTCAGCTGTAATAATAAATTCATGTGCAATTAGTGTGCAGTAATGTTAATATCACTGAAAACAAGCAATGCATGTGTATTTTACTTAGTTTCAGCTGTAATAACGTGGATCAGTGCAATTAGTGTGCAGTAATGTTAATATCACTGAAAACAAGCAAATGCATGTGTAATTTACTTAGTTTCAGCTGTAATAACTTAAATCAGTGCAATTAGTGTGCAGTAATGTTAATATGAAAACAAGCAAATGCATGTGTATTTACTTAGTTTCAGCTGTAATAACGTGGATTCATGTGCAATTAGTGTGCAGTAATGTTAATATCACTGAAAACAAGCAAATGCATGTGTAATTTACTTAGTTTCAGCTGTGTAAAACGTTGATTCATGTGAATTAGTGTGCAGTAATGTTAATATCACTGAAAACAAGCAAATGCATGTGTATTTTACTTAGTTTCAGCTGTAATAATGTGGCTTCATGTGCAATTAGTGTGCAGTAATTTAATATCAGTGAAAACAAGCAAATGCATTGTATTTACTTAGTTTCAGCTGTAATAACGTGGATTCATGTGCAATTAGTGTGCAGTAATGTTAAATTGGTGAAAACAAGCAAGTGCATGTGTAATTTACTTAGTTTGAGCTGTAATAACCTAACATCATGTGCAATTAGTGTGCAGTAATTGTTAATATCACTGAAAACAAGCAAATGCATGTGTAATTTACTTAGTTTGAGCTGTAACAACTTAAATTCATGTGCAATTAGTGTGCAGTAATGTTAAATGAGAAAACAAGCAATGCATGTGTATTTTACTTAGTTTGAGCTGTAATAACCTAACATCATGTGCAATTAGTGTGCAGTAATTTAATATCACTGAAAACAAGCAAATGCATGTGTATTTTACTTAGTTTCAGCTGTAATAACGTGGATTCATGTGCAATTAGTGTGCAGTAATGTTAATATCACTGAAACAAGCAAATGCATGTGTATTTTACTTAGTTTCAGCTGTAATAATGTGGCTTCATGTGCAAATTAGTGTGCAGTAATATTAATATCTGAAAACAAGCAAATGCATTTGTATTTTACTTAGTTTCAGCTGTAATAACGTGGATTCATGTGCAATTAGTGTGCAGTAATGTTAAAATTGGTGAAAACAAGCAAGTGCATGTGTAATTTACTTAGTTTCAGCTGTAATAACTAAATCATGTGCAATTAGTGTGCAGTAATGTTAATATCACTGAAAACAAGCAAATGCATGTGTAATTTACTTAGTTTTAGCTGTAATAACGTGGATTCATGTGCAATTAGTGTGCAGTAATGTTAATATCACTGAAAACAAGCAAATGCATGTGTAATTTACTTAGTTTCAGCTGTAATAATTTAAATTCATGTGCAATTAGTGTGCAGTATTGTTAATATCACTGAAAACAAGCCAATGCATGTGTATTTTACTTAGTTTCAGCTGTAATAACGTGGATTCATGTGCAATTAGTGTGCAGTAATGTTAATATCACTGAAAACAAGCAAATGCATGTGTAATTTACTTAGTTTCAGCTGTAATAACTTATCAGTGCAATTAGTGTGCAGTAATGTTAAATTGGTGAAAACAAGCAAATGCATGTGTAATTTACTTAGTTTCAGCTGTAATAACGTGGATTCATGTGCAATTTGTGTGCAGTAATGTTAATATCACTGAAAACAAGCAAATGCATGTGTAATTTACTTAGTTTCAGCTGTAATAACGTGGATTCATGTGCAATTTGTGTGCAGTAATGTTAATATCACTGAAAAAAGCAAATGCATGTGTATTTACTTAGTTTCAGCTGTAATAACGTGGATTCATGTGCAATTAGTGTGCAGTAATGTTAAATCACTGAAAACAAGCAAATGCATGTGTATTTTACTTAGTTTCAGCTGTAAAACGTGATTCATGTGCAATTAGTGTGCAGTAATGTTAATATCACTGAAAACAAGCAAATGCATGTGTATTTACTTAGTTTCAGCTGTAATAATGTGGATTCATGTGCAATTAGTGTGCAGTAATGTTAATATCACTGAAAACAAGCAAATGCATTTGTAATTTACTTAGTTTCAGCTGTAATAACGTGGATTCATGTGCAATTAGTGTGCAGTAATGTTAATATCACTGAAAACAAGCAAATGCATGTGTATTTTACTTAGTTTCAGCTGTAATAACGGTTCATGTGCAATTAGTGTGCAGTAATGTTAATATCACTGCAAACAAGCAAATGCATGTGTATTTTACTTAGTTTCAGCTGTAATAATGGGCTTCATGTGCAATTAGTGTGCAGTAATGTTAATATCACTGAAAACAAGCAAATGCATGTGTATTTTACTTAGTTTCAGCTGTAATAACGTGGATTCATGTGCAATTAGTGTGCAGTAATGTTAATATCACTGAAAACAAGCAAATGCAGTGTATTTTACTTAGTTTCAGCTGTAATAACGTGGATTCATGTGCAATTAGTGTGCAGTAATGTTAATATCACTGAAAACAAGCAAATGCATGTGTATTTTACTTAGTTTCAGCTGTAATAACGTGGATTCATGTGCAATTAGTGTGCAGTAATGTTAATATCACTGAAAACAAGCAAATGCATGTGTATTTTACTTAGTTTCAGCTGTAATAAAGTGGATTCATGTGCAATTAGTGTGCAGTAATGTTAATATCACTGAAAACAAGCAAATGCATGTGTAATTTACTTAGTTTCAGCTGTAATAACGTGGATTCATGTGCAATTAGTGTGCAGTAATGTTAAATCACTGAAAACAAGCAAATGCATGTGTAATTTACTTAGTTTCAGCTGTAATAATATCATGTGCAATTAGTGTGCAGTAATGTTAATATCACTGAAAACAAGCAAATGCATGTGTATTTACTTAGTTTCAGCTGTAATAACGTGGATTCATGTGCAATTAGTGTGCAGTAATGTTAATATCACTGAAAACAAGCAAATGCATGTGTATTTACTTAGTTTCAGCTGTAATAACTAAATCATGTGCAATTAGTGTGCAGTAATGTTAAATATCACTGAAACAAGCAAATGCATGTGTATTTACTTAGTTTCAGCTGTAATAACTGTGGATTCATGTGCAATTAGTGTGCAGTAATGTTAATATCACTGAAACAAGCAAATGCATGTGTATTTTACTTAGTTTCAGTGTAATTAATGGATTCATGTGCAATTTGTTGCAGTAATGTTAATATCACTGAAACAAGCAAATGCATTTGTAATTTACTTAGTTTCAGCTGTAATAACGTGGATTCATGTGCAAATTAGTGTGCAGTAATGTTAATATCACTGGAAAACAAGCAAATGCATGTGTAATTTACTTAGTTTCAGCTGTAATAACGTGATTCATGTGCAATTAGTGTGCAGTAATGTTAATATCACTGAAAACAAGCAAATGCATGTGTATTTTACTTAGTTTCAGCTGTAATAATGTGGTTCATGTGCAATTAGTGTGCAGTAATGTTATATCAGTGAAAACAAGCAAATGCATTGTATTTCAGGCTGTAATAACTGGATTCATGTGCAATTAGTGTGCAGTAATGTTAATATCACTGAAAACAAGCAAATGCATGTGTATTTTACTTAGTTTCAGCTGTAATAATGTGGCTTCATGTGCAATTGGTGTGCAGTAATGTTAATATCACTGAAAACAAGCGAATGCATGTGTATTTTACTTAGTTTCATCTGTAATAATGGTTCATGTGCAATTAGTGTGCAGTAATGTTAATATCACTGAAAACAAAGCAAATGCATGTGTATTTTAATTAGTTTCAGCTGTATAACGTGGATTCATGTGCAATTAGTGTGCAGTAATGTTAATATCACTGAAAACAGCAAATGCATGTGTATTTTACTTAGTTTCAGCTGTAATAATGTGGATTCATGTGCAATTTAGTGTGCAGTAATGTTAATATCACTGAAAACCAGCAAATGCATGTGTATTTTACTTAGTTTCAGCTGTAATAATGTGGCTTCATGTGCAATTAGTGTGCAGTAATATTAATATCAGTGAAAACAAGCAAATGCATGTGTAATTTACTTAGTTTCAGCTGTAATAACGTGGATTCATGTGCAATTTGTGTGCAGTAATGTTAATATCACTGAAAAGAAGCAAATGCATGTGAAATTTACTTAGTTTCAGCTGTAATAACGTGGATTCATGTTCAATTTGTGTGCAGTAATGTTAAAAACACTGAAAACAAGCAAATGCATGTGTAAATTACTTAGTTTCAGTTGTAAAAACGTTGATTCGTGTGGAATTAGTGTGCAGTAATGTTAATGTCACTGAAAACAAGCAAATGCATGTGTATTTTACTTAGTTTCAGCTGTAATAATGTGGCTTCATGTGCAATTAGTGTCCAGTAATATTAATATCAGTGAAAACAAGCAAATGCATTTGTATTTTACTTAGCTTCAGCTGTAATAACGTGGATTCATGTGCAATTAGTGTGCAGTAATGTTAAAATTGGTGAAAACAAGTAAGTGCATGTGTAATTTACTTAGTTTGAGCTGTAAGAACCTAACATCATGTGCAATTAGTGTGCGTATTGTTAATATCACTGAAAACAAGCACATGCATGTGTAATTTACTTAGTTTGAGCTGTAACAACTTAAATTCATGTGCAATTAGTGTGCAGTAATGTTGAAATTGGTGAAAACAAGCAATTGCATGTGTAATTTAGTTAGTTTGAGCTGTAACAACCTAACATCATGTGCAATTAGTGTGCAGTAATGTTAATATCACTGAAAACAAGCAAATACATGTGTATTTTACTTAGTTTCAGCTGTAATAACGTGGATTCATGTGCATTTAGTGTGCAGTAATGTTAATATCACTGAAAACAAGCAAATGCATCTGTATTTAACTTAGTTTCAGCTGTAATAATGTGGCTTCATGTGAAATTAGTGTGCAGTAATATTAATATCAGTGAAAACAAGCAAATGCATTGGTATTTTACTTAGCTTCAGCTGTAATAACGTGGATTCATGTGCAATTAGTGTGCAGTAATGTTAAAATTGGTGAAAACAAGCAAGTGCATGTGTAATTTACTTAGTTTGAGCTGTAAGAAACCTAACATCATGTGCAATTAGTGTGCAGTATTGTTAATATCACTGAAAACAAGCAAATGCATGGTGTAATTTATTTAGTTTGAGCTTTAACAACTTAAATTCATGTGCAAATTAGTGTGCCAGTAATGTTAATATCACTGAAAACAAGCAAATGCATGTGTATTTTACTTAGTTTCAGCTGTAATAATGTGGCTTCATGTGCAATTAGTGTGCAGTAAAATTAATATTACTGCAAACAAGCAAATGCATGTGTAATTTACTTAGTTTTCCGCTGTAATAACTTAAAATCATGTGCAATTGGTGTGCAGTAATGTTAAATTGGTGAAAACAAGCAGTGCATGTGTAATTTACTTAGTTTGAGCTGTAAGAACCTAACATCATGTGCAATTAGTGTGCAGTATTGTTAATATCACTGAAAACAAACAAATGCATGTGTAATTTACTTAGTTTGAGCGGTAACAACTTAACTTCATGTGCAATTAGTGTGCAGTAATGTTAGTATCACTGAAAACAAGCAAATGCATTTGCATTTTACTTAGTTTCAGCTGTAATAACGTGGATTCATTTTCAATTAGTGTGCAGTAATGTTAATATCACTGAAAACAAGCAAATGCACGTGTATTTTACTTAGTTTCAGCTGTAATAACGTGGATTCATGTGCAATTAGTGTGCAGTAATGGTAGTATCACTGAAAACAAGCAAATGCATTTGTATTTTACTTAGTTTCACTGTATAACGTGGATTCATGTGCAATTAGTGTGCAGTAATGTTAATATCACTGAAAACAAGCAAATGCATGTGTATTTTACTTAGTTTCAGCTGTAATAACGTGGATTCATGTGCAATTAGTGTGCAGTAATGTTAATATCACTGAAAAGAAGCAAATGCATGTGTATTTTACTTAGTTTCAGCTGCAATAACGTGGATTCATGTGCAATTAGTGTGCAGTAATGTTAATATCACTGAAAACAAGCAAATGCACGTGTATTTACTTAGTTTCAGCTGTAATAACGTGGAATTCATGTGAAATTAGTGTGCAGTAATGTTAATATCACTGAAAACAAGCAAATGCATGTGTATTTTACTTAGTTTCAGCTGCTAATAACGTGGATTCATGTGCAATTAGTGTGCAGTAATGTTAATATCACTGAAAACAAGCAAATGCATGTGTATTTTACTTAGATTCAGCTGTAATAATGTGGCTTCATGTGCAATTAGTGTGCAGTAATATTAATATCAGTGAAAACAAGCAAATGCATTTGTATTTTACTTAGCTTCAGCTGTAATAACGTGGATTCATGTGCAATTAGTGTGCAGTAATGTTAAAATCACTGAAAACAAGCAAATACATATGTATTTTACTTAGTTTCAGCTGTAATAACGTGGATTCATGTGCAATTAGTGTGCAGTAATGTTAATATCACTGAAAACAAGCAAATGCACGTGTATTTAACTTAGTTTCAGCTGTAATAACGTGGATTCATGTGCAATTAGTGTGCAGTAAAGTGAATATCACTAAAAACAAGCAAATGCATGTGTAATTTACTTATCTTCAGCTGTAATAACTTAAAATCATGTGCAATTAGTGTGCAGTAATGTTAAAGGGCTACTCTCGCGATATCTTTTTATTTCATTTCTGGGTAGTTTTTGACGTAAAAACAGGAACCGTGAAAAGAGGTGTTAATGAACGAATTCGAAATTTAAAAGTGCAGTACCTGTTTTTACGTCAAAAACTACCCAGAAATGAAATAAAAAAATTTGGCGAGAGCAGCCCTTTAAAATTGGGAAAACAAGCAAATGCATGTGTAATTTACTTAGTTGAGCTGTAACAACCTAAGATCATGTGCAATTAGTGTGCAGTATGTTAATATCACTGAAACAAGCAAATGCATGTGTAATTTACTTAGTTTGAGCTGTAACAACTTAAATTCATGTGCAATTAATGTGCAGTAATGTTAATATCACTGAAAACAAGCAAATGAATGGGTATTTTACTTAGTTTCAGCTGTAATAAAGTGGATTCATGTGCAATTAGTGTGCAGTAATGTTAATATCACTGAAAACAAGCAAATGCATGTGTATTTTACTTAGTTTCAGCTGAAATAATGCGGCTTCAAGTGCAATTAGTTTGCGGTAATGTTAAAATCACTGAAAACAAGCAAATGTATGTGTATTTTAACTAGTTTCAGCTGTAATAACGTGGATTCATGTGCAATTAGTGTGCAGTAATGTTAATATCACTGAAAACAAGCAAATGCACGTGTATTTTACTTAGTTTCAGCTGTAATAACGTGGATTCATGTGAAATTAGTGTGCAGTAATGTTAATATCACTGAAAACAAGCAAATGCATTTGTATTTTACTTAGTTTCAGCTGTAATGACGTGGATTCATGTGCAATTAGTGTGCAGTAATGTTAATATCACTGAAAACCAGCAAATGCATGTGTATTTTACTTAGTTTGAGCTGTAACAACCTAAGATCATGTGCAATTAGTGTGCAGTATTGTTAATATCACTGAAAACAAGCAAATGCATGTGTAATTTACTTAGTTTGAGCTGTAACAACTTAAATTCATGTGCAATTAATGTGCAGTAATGTTAATATCACTGAAAACAAGCAAATGAATGTGTATTTTACTTAGTTTCAGCTGTAATAAAGTGGATTCATGTGCAATTAGTGTGCAGTAATGTTAATATCACTGAAAACAAGCAAATGCATGTGTATTTTACTTAGTTTCAGCTGAAATAATGCGGCTTCAGTGCAATTAGTTGCGTAATGTTAAAATCACTGTAAACAAGCAAATGCATGTGTATTTTAATTAGTTTCAGCTGTAATAACGTGGATTCATGTGCAATTAGTGTGCAGTAATGTTAATATCACTGAAAACAAGCAAATGCACGTGTATTTTACTTAGTTTCAGCTGTAATAACGTGGATTCATGTGAAATTAGTCTGCAGTAATGTTAATATCACTGAAAACAAGCAAATGCATTTGTATTTTACTTAGTTTCAGCTGTAATAACGTGGATTCATGTGCAATTAGTGTGCAGTAATGTTAATATCACTGAAAACAGCAAGTGCATGTGTATTTTACTTAGTTTCAGCTGTAATAATGTGGCTTCATGTGCAATTAGTGTGCAGTAATATTAATATCAGTGAAAACAAGCAAATGCATTGTATTTTACTTAGCTTCAGCTGTAATAACGTGGATTCATGTGCAATTAGTGTGCAGTAATGTTAAAATAACTGAAAACAAGCAAATACATGTGTATTTTACTTAGTTTCAGCTGAAATAATGCAGCTTCAAGTGCAATTAGTTTGCGGTAATGTTAAAATCACTGAAAACAAGCAAATGCATGTGTATTTTACTTAGTTTCAGCTGTAATAACATGGATTCATGTGCAATTAGTGGAGTAATGTTAATATCACTGAAAACAAGCAAATGCACGTGTATTTTACTTAGTTTCAGCTGTAATAACGTGGATTCATGTGAAATTAGTGTGCAGTAATGTTAATATCACTGAAAACAAGCAAATGCATTGTATTTTACTTAGTTTCAGCTGTAATAACGTGGATTCATGTGCAATTATTGTGCAGTAATGTTAATATCACTGAAAACAAGCAAATGCATGTGTATTTTACTTAGTTTCAGGCTGTAATATGTGGCTTCATGTGCAATTATGTGCATAATATTAATATCAGTGAAAACAAGCAAATGCATTTGTATTTTACTTAGCTTCAGCTGTAATAACGTGGATTCATGTGCAATTAGTGTGCAGTAATGTTAAAATCACTGAAAACAAGAAAATACATGTGTATTTTACTTAGTTTCAGCTGTAATAACGTGGATTCATATGCAATTAGTGTGCAGTAATGTTAATATCACTGAAAACAAGCAAATGCACGTGTATTTTACTTAGTTTCAGCTGTAATAACGTGGATTCATGTGCAATTAGTGTGCAGTAAAGTGAATATCACTGAAAACAAGCAAACGCATGTGTATTTTACTTAGTTTCAGCTGTAATAACGTGGATTCATGTGCATTTAGTGTGCAGTAATGTTAATATCACTGAGAACAAGCAAATGCATGTGTATTTTACTTAGTTCCAGCTGTAATAATGTGGCTTCATGTGAAATTAGTGTGCAGTAATATTAATATCAGTGAAAACAAGCAAATGCATTTGTATTTTACTTAGTTTCAGCTGTAATAACGTGGATTCATGTGCAATTAGTGTGCAGTAATGTTAAAATTGGTGAAAACAAGCAAGTGCATGTGTAATTTACTTAGTTTCAGCTGTAATAACTTAAAATCATGTGCAATTAGTGTGCAGTAATGTTAAAATTGGTGAAAACAAGCAAGTGCATGTGTAGTTTACTTAGTTTGAGCTGTAATAACGTGGATTCATGTGGAATTTGTGTGCAGTAATGTTAAAATCACTGAAAACAAGCAAATGCATGTGTAATTTTCTCAGTTTCAGCTGTAATAATTTAAATTCATGTGCAATTAGTGTTGAGTATTGTTAATGTCTTTGAAAACAAGCCAATGCATGTGTATTTTACTTACTTTCAGCTGTAATAACGTGGATCCACGTGCAACTAGTGTGCAGTAAAGTTAATATCACTGAAAACAAGCAAATGCATGTGTAATTTACTTAGTTTCAGCTGTAATAACTTAAAATCAAGTGCAATTAGTGTGCAGTAATGTTGAAATTGGAGAAAACAAGCAATTGCATGTGTAATTTACTTAGTTTGAGCTGTAAGAACCTAACATCATGTGCAATTAGTGTGCAGTAATATTAATATCACTGAAAACAAGCAAATGCATGTGTATTTTACTTAGTTTCAGCTGTAATAACGTGGATTCATGTGCATTTAGTGTGCAGTAATGTTAATATCACTGAGAACAAGCAAATGCATGTGTATCTTACTTAGTTTCAGCTGTAATAATGTGGCTTCATGTGAAATTAGTGTGCAGTAAATTAATATCAGCTGAAACAAGCAAATGCATTTGTATTTTACTTAGTTTCAGCTGTAATAACTTAAAATCATGTGCAATTAGTGTGCAGTAATGTTAAAATTGGTGAAAACAAGCAAGTGCATGTGTAATTTACTTAGTTTGAGCTGTCATAACGTGGATTCATGTGGAATTTGTGTGCAGTAATGTTAAAATCACTGAAAACAAGCAAATGCATGTGTAATTTACTCAGTTTCAGCTGTAATAATTTAAATTCATGTGCAATTAGTGTGGAGTATTGTTAATGTCACTGAAAACAAGCCAATGCATGTGTATTTTACTTACTTTCAGCTGTAATAACGTGGATTCACGTGCAACTAGTGTGCAGTAAAGTTAATATCACTGAAAACAAGCAAATGCATGTGTAATTTACTTAGTTTCAGCTGTAATAACTTAAAATCAAGTGCAATTAGTGTGCAGTAATGTTAAAATTGGTGAAAACAAGCAAGTGCATGTGTAATTTACTTAGTTTGAGCTGTAATAACGTGGATTCATGTGCAATTTGTGTGCAGTAATGTTAATATCACTGAAAAGAAGCAAATGCATGTGTATCTTACTTAGTTTCAGCTGTAATAACGTGGATTCATGTGCAATTAGTGTGCAGTAATGTTAAAATTGGTGAAAACAAACAAGTGCATGTGTAATTTACTTAGTTTCAGCTGTAATAACTTAAAATCATGTGCAATTAGTGTGCAGTAATGTTAAAATTGGTGAAAACAAGCAAGTGCATGTGTAGTTTACTTAGTTTGAGCTGTAATAACGTGGATTCATGTGGAATTTGTGTGCAGTAATGTTAAAATCACTGAAAACAAGCAAATGCATGTGTAATTTTCTCAGTTTCAGCTGTAATAATTTAAATTCATGTGCAATTAGTGTTGAGTATTGTTAATGTCTTTGAAAACAAGCCAATGCATGTGTATTTTACTTACTTTCAGCTGTAATAACGTGGATCCACGTGCAACTAGTGTGCAGTAAAGTTAATATCACTGAAAACAAGCAAATGCATGTGTAATTTACTTAGTTTCAGCTGTAATAACTTAAAATCAAGTGCAATTAGTGTGCAGTAATGTTGAATTGAAAACAAGCAATTGCATTGTAATTTACTTAGTTTGAGCTGTAAGAACCTAACATCATGTGCAATTAGTGTGCAGTAATATTAATATCACTGAAAACAAGCAAATGCATGTGTATTTTACTTAGTTTCAGCTGTAATAACGTGGATTCATGTGCATTTAGTGTGCAGTAATGTTAATATCACTGAGAACAAGCAAATGCATGTGTATCTTACTTAGTTTCAGCTGTAATAATGTGGCTTCATGTGAAATTAGTGTGCAGTAATATTAATATCAGTGAAAACAAGCAAATGCATTTGTATTTTACTTAGTTTCAGCTGTAATAACTTAAAATCATGTGCAATTAGTGTGCAGTAATGTTAAAATTGGTGAAAACAAGCAAGTGCATGTGTAATTTACTTAGTTTGAGCTGTCATAACGTGGATTCATGTGGAATTTGTGTGCAGTAATGTTAAAATCACTGAAAACAAGCAAATGCATGTGTAATTTACTCAGTTTCAGCTGTAATAATTTAAATTCATGTGCAATTAGTGTGGAGTATTGTTAATGTCACTGAAAACAAGCCAATGCATGTGTATTTTACTTACTTTCAGCTGTAATAACGTGGATTCACGTGCAACTAGTGTGCAGTAAAGTTAATATCACTGAAAACAAGCAAATGCATGTGTAATTTACTTAGTTTCAGCTGTAATAACTTAAAATCAAGTGCAATTAGTGTGCAGTAATGTTAAAATTGGTGAAAACAAGCAAGTGCATGTGTAATTTACTTAGTTTGAGCTGTAATAACGTGGATTCATGTGCAATTTGTGTGCAGTAATGTTAATATCACTGAAAAGAAGCAAATGCATGTGTAATTTACTTAGTTTCAGCTGTAATAACGTGGATTCGTGTGCAATTTGTGTGCAGTAATGTTAATATCACTGAAAAGAAGCAAATGCATGTGTAAATTACTTAGTTTCAGCTGTAAAAACGTTGATTCGTGTGGAATTAGTGTGCAGTAATGTTAATGTCACTGAAAACAAGCAAATGCATGTGTATTTTACTTAGTTTCAGCTGTAATAATGTGGCTTCATGTGCAATTAGTGTGCAGTATTATTAATATCAGTGAAAACAAGCAAATGCATTTGTATTTTACTTAGCTTCAGCTGTAATAACGTGGATTCATGTGCAATTAGTGTGCAGTAATGTTAAAATTGGTGAAAACAAGTAAGTGCATGTGTAATTTACTTAGTTTGAGCTGTAAGAACCTAACATCATGTGCAATTAGTGTGCAGTATTGTTAATATCACTGAAAACAAGCACATGCATGTGTAATTTACTTAGTTTGAGCTGTAAGAACCTAACATCATGTGCAATTAGTGTGCAGTAATGCTAATATCACTGAAAACAAGCAAATACATGTGTATTTTACTTAGTTTCAGCTGTAATAACGTGGATTCATGTGCAATTAGTGTGCAGTAATGCTAATATCACTGAAAACAAGCAAATACATGTGTATTTTACTTAGCTTCAGCTGTAATAACGTGGATTCATGTGCAATTAGTGTGCAGTAATGTTAAAATTGGTGAAAACAAGCAAGTGCATGTGTAATTTACTTAGTTTGAGCTGTAAGAACCTAACATCATGTGCAATTAGTGTGCAGTATTGTTAATATCACTGAAAACAAGCAAATGCATCTGTAATTTACTTAGTTTCAGCTGTAATAACGTTGATTTATGTGCAATTAGTGTGCAGTAATGTTAATATCACTGAAAACAAGCAAATGCATGTGTAATTTACTTAGTTTGAGCTGTAACAACTTAAATTCATGTGCAATTAGTGTGCAGTAATGTTAATATCACTGAAAACAAGCAAATGCATGTGTATTTTACTTAGTTTCAGCTGTAATAATGTGGCTTCATGTGCAATTAGTGTGCAGTAAATAATATTACTGCAAACAAGCAAATGCATGTGTAATTTACTTAGTTTCCGCTGTAATAACTTAAAATCATGTGCAATTGGTGTGCAGTAATGTTAAAATTGGTGAAAACAAGCAAGTGCATGTGTAATTTACTTAGTTTGAGCTGTAAGAACCTAACATCATGTGCAATTAGTGTGCAGTATTGTTAATATCACTGAAAACAAACAAATGCATGTGTAATTTACTTAGTTTGAGCGGTAACAACTTAAATTCATGTGCAATTAGTGTGCAGTAATGTTAGTATCACTGAAAACAAGCAAATGCATTTGTATTTTACTTAGTTTTAGCTGTAATAACGTGGATTCATTTTCAATTAGTGTGCAGTAATGTTAATATCACTGAAAACAAGCAAATGCACGTGTATTTTACTTAGTTTCAGCTGTAATAACGTGGATTCATGTGCAATTAGTGTGCAGTAATGGTAATATCACTGAAAACAAGCAAATGCATTTGTATTTTACTTAGTTTCAGCTGTAATAACGTGGATTCATGTGCAATTAGTGTGCAGTAATGTTAATATCACTGAAAACAAGCAAATGCATGTGTATTTTACTTAGTTTCAGCTGTAATAACGTGGATTCATGTGCAATTAGTGTGCAGTAATGTTAATATCACTGAAAAGAAGCAAATGCATGTGTATTTTACTTAGTTTCAGCTGCAATAACGTGGATTCATGTGCAATTAGTGTGCAGTAATGTTAATATCACTGAAAACAAGCAAATGCACGTGTATTTTACTTAGTTTCAGCTGTAATAACGTGGATTCATGTGAAATTAGTGTGCAGTAATGTTAATATCACTGAAAACAAGCAAATGCATTTGTATTTTACTTAGTTTCAGCTGTAATAACGTGGATTCATGTGCAATTAGTGTGCAGTAATGTTAATATCACTGAAAACAAGCAAATTCATGTGTATTTTACTTAGTTTCAGCTGTAATAATGTGGCTTCATGTGCAATTAGTGTGCAGTAATATTAATATCAGTGAAAACAAGCAAATGCATTTGTATTTTACTTAGCTTCAGCTGTAATAACGTGGATTCATGTGCAATTAGTGTGCAGTAATGTTAAAATCACTGAAAACAAGCAAATACATATGTATTTTACTTAGTTTCAGCTGTAATAACGTGGATTCATGTGCAATTAGTGTGCAGTAATGTTAATATCACTGAAAACAAGCAAATGCACGTGTATTTTACTTAGTTTCAGCTGTAATAACGTGGATTCATGTGCAATTAGTGTGCAGTAAAGTGAATATCACTAAAAACAAGCAAATGCATGTGTAATTTACTTATCTTCAGCTGTAATGACTTAAAATCATGTGCAATTAGTGTGCAGTAATGTTAAAGGGCTACTCTCGCGATATCTTTTTATTTCATTTCTGGGTAGTTTTTGACGTAAAAACAGGAACCGTGAAAAGAGGTGTTAATGAACCAATTTCGAAATTTAAAAAGTGCAGTACCTGTTTTTACGTCAAAAACTACCCAGAAATGAAATAAAAAAATTTGGTGAGAGTAGCCCTTTAAAATTGGTGAAAACAAGCAAATGCATGTGTAATTTACTTAGTTTGAGCTGTAACAATCTAAGATCATGTGCAATTAGTGTGCAGTATTGTTAATATCACTGAAAACAAGCAAATGCATGTGTAATTTACTTAGTTTGAGCTGTAACAACTTAAATTCATGTGCAATTATGTGCAGTAATGTTAATATCACTGAAAACAAGCAAATGAATGTGTATTTTACTTAGTTTCAGCTGTAATAAAGTGGATTCATGTGCAATTAGTGTGCAGTAATGTTAATATCACTGAAAACAAGCAAATGCATGTGTATTTTACTTAGTTTCAGCTGAAATAATGCGGTTCATGTGCAATTAGTGCAGTAATGTTAAATCACTGAAAACAAGCAAATGCATGTGTATTTTACTTAGTTTCAGCTGTAATAACGTGGATTCATGTGCAATTAGTGTGCAGTAATGTTAATATCACTGAAAACAAGCAAATGCACGTGTATTTTACTTAGTTTCAGCTGTAATAACGTGGATTCATGTGCAATTAGTGTGCAGTAATGTTAATATCACTGAAAACAAGCAAATGCATTGTATTTTACTTAGTTTCAGCTGTAATAACGTGGATTCATGTGCAATTAGTGTGCAGTAATGTTAATATCACTGAAAACAGCAAATGCATGTGTATTTTACTTAGTTTCAGCTGTAATAACGTGGATTCATGTGCAATTAGTGTGCAGTAATGTTAATATCACTGAAAACAAGCAAATGCATGTGTATTTTACTTAGTTTCAGCTGTAATAACGTGGATTCATGTGCAATTAGTGTGCAGTAATGTTAAATCACTGAAAACAAGCAAATGCATGTGTATTTTACTTAGTTTCAGCTGTAATAACGTGGATTCATGTGCAATTAGTGTGCAGTAATGTTAAATCACTGAAAACAAGCAAATGCATGTGTATTTACTTAGTTTCAGCTGTAATAATGGATTCATGTGCAATTAGTGTGAGTAATGTTAATATCACTGAAAACAAGCAAATGCATGTGTATTTTACTTAGTTTCAGCTGTAATAACGTGGATTCATGTGCAATTAGTGTGCAGTAATGTTAATATCACTGAAAACAAGCAAATGCATGTGTATTTTACTTAGTTTCAGCTGTAATAACGTGGATTCATGTGCAATTAGTGTGCAGTAATGTTAATATCACTGAAAACAAGCAAATGCATGTGTATTTTACTTAGTTTCAGCTGTAATAACGTGGATTCATGTGCAATTAGTGTGCAGTAATGTTAATATCACTGAAAACAAGCAAATGCATGTGTATTTTACTTAGTTTCAGCTGTAATAACGTGGATTCATGTGCAATTAGTGTGCAGTAATTAATATCACTGAAAACAAGCAAATGCATGTGTATTTTACTTAGTTTCAGCTGTAATAACGTGGATTCATGTGCAATTAGTGTGCAGTAATGTTAATATCACTGAAAACAAGCAAATGCACGTGTATTTTACTTAGTTTCAGCTGTAATAACGTGGATTCATGTGCAATTAGTGTGCAGTAATGAATATCACTGAAAACAAGCAAATGCATGTGTATTTACTTAGTTTCAGCTGTAATAACGTGGATTCATGTGCAATTAGTGTGCAGTAATGTTAATATCACTGAAAACAAGCAAATGCATGTGTAATTTACTTAGTTTCAGCTGTAATAACATTCATGTGCAATTAGTGTGCAGTAATGTTAATATCACTGAAAACAAGCAATGCATCTGTATTTTACTTAGTTTCAGCTGTAATAATGTCTTCATGTGCAATTAGTGTGCAGTAATATTAATATCAGTGAAAACAAGCAAATGCATCTGTATTTTACTTAGTTTCAGCTGTAATAATGTGGCTTCATGTGAAATTAGTGTGCAGTAATATTAATATCAGTGAAAACAAGCAAATGCATTTGTATTTTACTTAGCTTCAGCTGTAATAACGTGGATTCATGTGCAATTAGTGTGCAGTAATGTTAAAATTGGTGAAAACAAGCAAGTGCATGTGTAATTTACTTAGTTTGAGCTGTAAGAACCTAACATCATGTGCAATTAGTGTGCAGTATTGTTAATATCACTGAAAACAAGCAAATGCATGTGTAATTTATTTAGTTTGAGCTTTAACAACTTAAATCAGGTGCAATTAGTGTGCAGTAATGTTAATATCACTGAAAACAAGCAAATGCATGTGTATTTTACTTAGTTTCAGCTGTAATAATGTGGCTTCATGTGCAATTAGTGTGCAGTAAAATTAATATTACTGCAAACAAGCAAATGCATGTGTAATTTACTTAGTTTCCGCTGTAGTAACTTAAAATCATGTGCAATTGGTGTGCAGTAATGTTAAAATTGTGAAAACAAGCAAGTACATGTGTAATTTACTTAGTTTGAGCTGTAAGAACCTAACATCATGTGCAATTAGTGTGCAGTATTGTTAATATCACTGAAAACAAACAAATGCATGTGTAATTTACTTACTTTGAGCGGTAACAACTTAATTCATGTGCAATTAGTGTGCAGTAATGTTAGTATCACTGAAAACAAGCAAATGCATTTGTATTTTACTTAGTTTCAGCTGTAATAACGTGGATTCATTTTCAATTAGTGTGCAGTAATGTTAATATCACTGAAAACAAGCAAATGCACGTGTATTTTACTTATTTCAGCTGTAATAACGTGGATTCATGTGCAATTAGTGTCCAGTAATGTTAATATCACTGAAAACAAGCAAATGCATTTGTATTTTACTTAGTTTCAGCTGTAATAACGTGGATTCATGTGCAATTAGTGTGCAGTAATGTTAATATCACTGAAAACAAGCAAATGCATTTGTATTTTACTTAGTTTCAGCTGTAATAACGTGGATTCATGTGCAATTAGTGTGCAGTAATGTTAATATCACTGAAAACAAGCAAATGCATGTGTATTTTACTTAGTTTCAGCTGTAATAACGTGGCTTCATGTGCAATTAGTGTGCAGTAATATTAATATCAGTGAAAACAAGCAAATGCATTTGTATTTTACTTAGCTTCAGCTGTAATAACGTGGATTCATGTGCAATTAGTGTGCAGTAATGTTAAAATCACTGAAAACAAGCAAATACATGTGTATTTTACTTAGTTTCAGCATTAATAACGTGGATTCATGTGCAATTAGTGTGCAGTAATGTTAATATCACTGAAAACAAGCAAATGCACGTGTATTTTACTTAGTTTCAGCTGTAATAACGTGGATTCATGTGCAATTAGTGTGCAGTAAAGTGAATATCACTGAAAACAAGCAAATGCATGTGTAATTTACTTATCTTCAGCTGTAATAACTTAAAATCATGTGCAATTAGTGTGCAGTAATGTTAAAGGGCTACTCTCGCCATATCTTTTTATTTCATTTCTGGGTAGTTTTTGACGTAAAAACAGGAACCGTGAAAAGAGGTGTTAATGAACGAATTTCGAAATTTAAAAAGTGCAGTACCTGTTTTTACGTCAAAAACTACCCAGAAATGAAATAAAAAAATTTGGTGAGAGTAGCCCTTTAAAATTGGTGAAAACAAGCAAGTGCATGTGTATTTACTTAGTTTCAGCTGTAACTAACTTCATGTGCAATTAGTGTGCAGTATGTTAATATCATTGAAAACAAGCAATGCATGTGTAATTTTACTTAGTTTGAGCTGTAACAACTAAGATTCATGTGCAATTAGTGTGCAGTATGTTAATATCACTGAAAACAAGCAAATGCATGTGTATTTACTTAGTTTCAGCTGTAAACTAAATTCATGTGCAATTAGTGTGCAGTAATGTTAATATCACTGAAAACAAGCAAATGCATGTGTATTTTACTTAGTTTCAGCTGTATTATTGTAGATTCATGTGCAATTAGTGTGCAGTAATGTTAATATCACTGAAAACAAGCAAATGCATGTGTATTTTACTTAGTTTCAGCTGTAATAACGTGGCTTCATGTGCAATTAGTGTGCAGTAATGTTAATATCACTGAAAACAAGCAAATGCATGTGTATTTTACTTAGTTTCAGCTGTAATAACGTGGATTCATGTGCAATTAGTGTGCAGTAATGTTAATATCACTGAAAACAAGCAAATGCATGTGTATTTTACTTAGTTTCAGCTGTAATAACGTGGATTCATGTGCAATTAGTGTGCAGTAATGTTAATATCACTGAAAACAAGCAAATGCATGTGTATTTTACTTAGTTTCAGCTGTAATAACGTGGATTCATGTGCAATTAGTGTGCAGTAATGTTAATATCACTGAAAACAAGCAAATGCATGTGTATTTTACTTAGTTTCAGCTGTAAAATGTGGATTCATGTGCAATTAGTGTGCAGTAATTTAATCACTGAAAACAAGCAAATGCATGTGTATTTACTTAGTTTCAGCTGTAATAACGTGGATTCATGTGCAATTAGTGTGCAGTAATGTTAAAATCACTGAAAACAAGCAAATGCATGTTTTTACTTAGTTTCAGCTGAAATAACGGTCAAGTGCAATTAGTGTGCAGTAATGTTAAAATCACTGAAAACAAGCAAATGCATGTGTATTTTACTTAGTTTCAGCTGTAATAACGTGGATTCATGTGCAATTAGTGTGCAGTAATGTTAATATCACTGAAAACAAGCAAATGCAGTGTATTTTACTTAGTTTCAGCTGTAATAACGTGGATTCATGTGCAATTAGTGTGCAGTAATGTTAATATCACTGAAAACAAGCAAATGCATGTGTTTTTACTTAGTTTCAGCTGTAATAAGTGGATTCATGTGCAATTAGTGTGCAGTAATGTTAATATCACTGAAAACAAGCAAATGCATGTGTATTTTACTTAGTTTCAGCTGTAATAATGGCTTCATGTGCAATTAGTGTGCAGTAATGTTAAATCATGAAAACAAGCAAATGCATGTGTATTTTACTTAGTTTCAGCTGTAATAACGTGGATTCATGTGCAATTAGTGTGCAGTAATGTTAATATCACTGAAAACAAGCAAATGCATGTGTATTTTACTTAGTTTCAGCTGTAATAACGTGGATTCATGTGCAATTAGTGTGCAGTAATGTTAATATCACTGAAAACAAGCAAATGCATGTGTATTTTACTTAGTTTCAGCTGTAATAACGTGGATTCATGTGCAATTAGTGTGCAGTAATGTTAATATCACTGAAAACAAGCAAATGCATGTGTATTTTACTTAGTTTCAGCTGTAATAACGTGGATTCATGTGCAATTAGTGTGCAGTAATGTTAATATCACTGAAAACAAGCAAATGCATGTGTATTTTACTTAGTTTCAGCTGTAATAACGTGGATTCATGTGCAATTAGTGTGCAGTAATGTTAATATCACTGAAAACAAGCAAATGCATGTGTATTTTACTTAGTTTCAGCTGTAATAACGTGGATTCATGTGCAATTAGTGTGCAGTAATGTTAAATCACTGAAAACAAGCAATGCATGTGTATTTACTTAGTTTCAGCTGTAATAACGTGGATTCATGTGCAATTAGTGTGCAGTAATGAATATCACTGAAAACAAGCAAATGCATGTGTATTTACTTAGTTTCAGCTGTAATAATTAAATTCATGTGCAATTAGTGTGCAGTAATGTTAATTCACTGAAAACAAGCAAATGCATGTGTAATTTTACTTAGTTTCAGCTGTAATAACGTGGATTCATGTGCAATTAGTGTGCAGTAATGTTAATATCACTGAAAACAAGCAAATGCATGTGTATTTACTTAGTTTCAGCTGTAATAACGTGGATTCAGTGCAATTAGTGTGCAGTAATGTTAATATCACTGAAAACAAGCAAATGCATGTGTAATTTACTTAGTTTCAGCTGTAAACTTAAATTCATGTGCAATTAGTGTGCAGTAATGTTAATATCACTGAAAACAAGCAAATGCATTGTATTTTACTTAGTTTCAGCTGTAATAACGTGGATTCATGTGCAATTAGTGTGCAGTAATGTTAATATCACTGAAAACAAGCAAATGCATGTGTATTTTACTTAGTTTCAGCTGTAATAATGTGGCTTCATGTGCAATTAGTGTGCAGTAATATTAATATCACTGAAAACAAGCAAATGCATTGTATTTTACTTAGTTTCAGCTGTAATAACGTGGATTCATGTGCAATTAGTGTGCAGTAATGTTAATATCACTGAAAACAAGCAAATGCAGTGTATTTTACTTAGTTTCAGCTGTAATAACGTGGATTCATGTGCAATTAGTGTGCAGTAATGTTAATATCACTGAAAACAAGCAAATGCATGTGTAATTTACTTAGTTTCAGCTGTAATAAAGTGGATTCATGTGCAATTAGTGTGAGTAATGTTAATCACTGAAAACAAGCAAATGCATGTGTAATTTACTTAGTTTCAGCTGTAATAACGTGGATTCATGTGCAATTAGTGTGCAGTAATGTTAATATCACTGAAAACAAGCAAATGCATGTGTAATTTACTTAGTTTCAGCTGCAATAACGTATCATGTGCAATTAGTGTGCAGTAATGTTAATATCACTGAAAACAAGCAAATGCATGTGTAATTTACTTAGTTTCAGCTGTAATAACGTGGATTCATGTGCAATTAGTGTGCAGTAATGTTAATATCACTGAAAACAAGCAAATGCATGTGTAATTTACTTAGTTTCAGCTGTAATAACGTGGATTCATGTGCAATTGTGTGCAGTAATGTTAATATCACTGAAAAGAAGCAAATGCATGTGTAATTTACTTAGTTTCAGCTGTAATAACGTTGATTCGTGTGCAATTAGTGTGCAGTAATGTTAATATCACTGAAAACAAGCAAATGCATGTGTATTTACTTAGTTTCAGCTGTAAAACTTCATGTGTGAATTAGTGTGCAGTAATGTTAATATCACTGAAAACAAGCAAATGCATGTGTATTTTACTTAGTTTCAGCTGTAATAATTGGATTCATGTGCAATTAGTGTGCAGTAATATTAATATGTGAAAACAAGCAAATGCATGTGTTTTACTTAGCTTCAGCTGTAATAACATTCATGTGCAATTAGTGTGCAGTAATGTTAATTGGTGAAAACAAGTAATGCATGTGTAATTTACTTAGTTTGAGCTGTAACAACATCATGTGCAATTAGTGTGCAGTATGTTAAATTCACTGAAAACAAGCATGCATGTGTAATTTACTTAGTTTGAGCTGTAACCTAACATCATGTGCAATTAGTGTGCAGTAATGCTAATATCACTGAAAACAAGCAAATACATGTGTATTTTACTTAGTTTCAGCTGTAATAACGTGGATTCATGTGCAATTAGTGTGCAGTAATGCTAATATCACTGAAAACAAGCAAATACATGTGTATTTTACTTAGCTTCAGCTGTAATAACGTGGATTCATGTGCAATTAGTGTGCAGTAATGTTAAAATTGGTAAAACAAGCAAGTGCATGTGTAATTTACTTAGTTTGAGCTGTAAGAACCTAACATCATGTGCAATTAGTGTGCAGTATGTTAATATCACTGAAAACAAGCAAATGCATCTGTAATTTACTTAGTTTCAGCTGTAATAACGTTGATTTATGTGCAATTAGTGTGCAGTAATGTTAATATCACTGAAAACAAGCAAATGCATGTGTAATTTACTTAGTTTGAGCTGTAACAACTTAAATTCATGTGCAATTAGTGTGCAGTAATGTTAATATCACTGAAAACAAGCAAATGCATGTGTATTTTACTTAGTTTCAGCTGTAATAATGTGGCTTCATGTGCAATTAGTGTGCAGTAAAATTAATATTACTGCAAACAAGCAAATGCATGTGTAATTTACTTAGTTTCCGCTGTAATAACTTAAAATCATGTGCAATTGGTGTGCAGTAATGTTAAAATTGGTGAAAACAAGCAAGTGCATGTGTAATTTACTTAGTTTGAGCTGTAAGAACCTAACATCATGTGCAATTAGTGTGCAGTGTTGTTAATATCACTGAAAACAAACAAATGCATGTGTAATTTACTTAGTTTGAGCGGTAACAACTTAAATTCATGTGCAATTAGTGTGCAGTAATGTTAGTATCACTGAAAACAAGCAAATGCATTTGTATTTTACTTAGTTTTAGCTGTAATAACGTGGATTCATTTTCAATTAGTGTGCAGTAATGTTAATATCATGAAAACAAGCAAATGCACGTGTATTTTACTTAGTTTCAGCTGTAATAACGTGGATTCATGTGCAATTAGTGTGCAGTAATGGTAATATCACTGAAAACAAGCAAATGCATGTATTTTACTTAGTTTCAGCTGTAATAACGTGGATTCATGTGCAATTAGTGTGCAGTAATGTTAATATCACTGAAAACAAGCAAATGCATGTGTATTTTACTTAGTTTCAGCTGTAATAACGTGGATTCATGTGCAATTAGTGTGCAGTAATGTTAATATCACTGAAAACAAGCAAATGCATGTGTATTTTACTTAGTTTCAGCTGTAATAACGTGGATTCATGTGCAATTAGTGTGCAGTAATGTTAATATCACTGAAAACAAGCAAATGCAGTGTATTTTACTTAGTTTCAGCTGTAATAACGTGGATTCATGTGCAATTAGTGTGCAGTAATGTTAATATCACTGAAAACAAGCAAATGCATGTATTTTACTTAGTTTCAGCTGTAATAACGTGGATTCATGTGCAATTAGTGTGCAGTAATGTTAATATCACTGAAAACAAGCAAATGCATTTGTATTTTACTTAGTTCAGCTGTAATAACGTGGATTCATGTGCAATTAGTGTGCAGTAATGTTAATATCACTGAAAACAAGCAAATGCATTGTATTTTACTTAGTTAGCTGTAATAACGTGGATTCATGTGCAATTAGTGTGCAGTAATGTTAAATCACTGAAAACAAGCAAATGCATTGTATTTTACTTAGTTTCAGCTGTAATAACGTGGATTCATGTGCAATTAGTGTGCAGTAATGTTAATATCACTGAAAACAAGCAAATGCATGTATTTTACTTAGTTTCAGCTGTAATAACGTGGATTCATGTGCAATTAGTGTGCAGTAAAGTGAATATCACTAAAAACAAGCAATGCATGTGTAATTTACTTATCTTCAGCTGTAATGACTTAAAATCATGTGCAATTAGTGTGCAGTAATGTTAAAGGGCTACTCTCGCGATATCTTTTTATTTCATTTCTGGGTAGTTTTTGACGTAAAAACAGGAACCGTGAAAAGAGGTGTTAATGAACCAATTTCGAAATTTAAAAAGTGCAGTACCTGTTTTTACGTCAAAAACTACCCAGAAATGAAATAAAAAAATTTGGTGAGAGTAGCCCTTTAAAATTGGTGAAAACAAGCAAATGCATGTGTAATTTACTTAGTTTGAGCTGTAACAATCTAAGATCATGTGCAATTAGTGTGCAGTATTGTTAATATCACTGAAAACAAGCAAATGCATGTGTAATTTACTTAGTTTGAGCTGTAACAACTTAAATTCATGTGCAATTAATGTGCAGTAATGTTAATATCACTGAAAACAAGCAAATGAATGTGTATTTTACTTAGTTTCAGCTGTAAAAAGTGGATTCATGTGCAATTAGTGTCCAGTAATGTTAATATCACTGAAAACAAGCAAATGCATGTGTATTTTACTTAGTTTCAGCTGAAATAATGCGGCTTCAAGTGCAATTAGTTTGCGGTAATGTTAAAATCACTGAAAACAAGCAAATGCATGTGTATTTTAATTAGTTTCAGCTGTAATAACGTGGATTCATGTGCAATTAGTGTGCAGTAATGTTAATATCACTGAAAACAAGCAAATGCACGTGTATTTTACTTAGTTTCAGCTGTAATAACGTGGATTCATGTGAAATTAGTGTGCAGTAATGTTAATATCACTGAAAACAAGCAAATGCATTTGTATTTTACTTAGTTTCAGCTGTAATAACGTGGATTCATGTGCAATTAGTGTGCAGTAATGTTAATATCACTGAAAACCAGCAAATGCATGTGTATTTTACTTAGTTTCAGCTGTAATAATGTGGCTTCATGTGCAATTAGTGTGCAGTAATATTATTCAGTGAAAACAAGCAAATGCATTGTATTTTACTTAGCTTCAGCTGTAATAACGTGGATTCATGTGCAATTAGTGTGCAGTAATGTTAAAATCACTGAAAACAAGCAAATACATGTGTATTTTACTTAGTTTCAGCTGAAATTCAGCTTCAAGTGCAATTAGTTTGCGTAATGTTAAAATCACTGAAAACAAGCAAATGCATGTGTATTTTACTTAGTTTCAGCTGTAATAACGTGGATTCATGTGCAATTAGTGTGGAGTAATGTTAATATCACTGAAAACAAGCAAATGCACGTGTATTTTACTTAGTTTCAGCTGTAATAACGTGGATTCATGTGAATTAGTGTGCAGTAAGTTAATATCACTGAAAACAAGCAAATGCATTTGTATTTTACTTAGTTTCAGCTGTAATAACGTGGATTCATGTGCAATTATTGTGCAGTAATGTTAATATCACTGAAAACAAGCAAATGCATGTGTATTTTACTTAGTTTCAGCTGTAATAATGGGCTTCATGTGCAATTAGTGTGCAGTAATATTAATATCAGTGAAAACAAGCAAATGCATTTGTATTTTACTTAGCTTCAGCTGTAATAACGTGGATTCATGTGCAATTAGTGTGCAGTAATGTTAAAATCACTGAAAACAAGAAAATACATGTGTATTTTACTTAGTTTCAGCTGTAATAACGTGGATTCATGTGCAATTAGTGTGCAGTAATGTTAATATCACTGAAAACAAGCAAATGCACGTGTATTTTACTTAGTTTCAGCTGTAATAACGTGGATTCATGTGCAATTAGTGTGCAGTAAAGTGAATATCACTGAAAACAAGCAAATGCATGTGTAATTTACTTATCTTCAGCTGTAATAACTTAAAATCATGTGCAATTAGTGTGCAGTAATGTTAATATCACTGAAAACAAGCAAATACATGTGTATTTTACTTAGTTTCAGCTGTAATAACGTGGATTCATGTGCATTTAGTGTGCAGTAATGTTAATATCACTGAAAACAAGCAAATGCATCTGTATTTTACTTAGTTTCAGCTGTAATAATGTGGCTTCATGTGAAATTAGTGTGCAGTAATATTAATATCAGTGAAAACAAGCAAATGCATTGTATTTTACTTAGTTTCAGCTGTAATAACGTGGATTCATGTGCAATTAGTGTGCAGTATGTTAATAATTGAAAACAAGCAAATGCATTGTATTTTACTTAGTTCAGCTGTAATAACGTATCATGTGCAATTAGTGTGCAGTAATGTTAATTCACTGAAAACAAGCAAATGCATGTGTAATTTACTTAGTTTGAGCTGTAAGAACCTAACATCATGTGCAATTAGTGTGCAGTAATGTTAATATCACTGAAAACAAGCAAATGCATGTATTTACTTAGTTTCAGCTTAATAACGTGGATTCATGTGCAATTAGTGTGCAGTAATGTAATATCACTGAAAACAAGCAAACATGTGTATTTTACTTAGTTCAGCTGTAATAACGTGGATTCATGTGCAATTAGTGTGCAGTAATGTTAAAATTGGTGAAACAAGCAAATGCATGTGTAATTTACTTAGTTTGCTGTAAGAACTAAAATCATGTGCAATGTGCAGTAATGTTAATATCACTGAAAACAAGCAAATGCATGTGTAATTTACTTAGTTTCAGCTGTAATAACATTCATGTGCAATTAGTGTGCAGTAATGTTAATATCACTGAAAACAAGCAAATGCATGTGTAATTTACTTAGTTTGAGCTGTAAAACTTAATTCATGTGCAATTAGTGTGCAGTAATGTTAATATCACTGAAAACAAGCAAATGCATTGTATTTTACTTAGTTTCAGCTGTAATAACGTGGATTCATGTGAATTAGTGTGCAGTAATGTTAATATCACTGAAAACAAGCAAATGCATGTGTATTTACTTAGTTCAGCTGTAATAACTTGAAATCATGTGCAATTAGTGTGCAGTAATGTTAAAATCACTGAAAACAAGCAAATGCATGTGTATTTTACTTAGTTTCAGCTGTAAAAACGTGGATTCATGTGCAATTAGTGTGCAGTAATGTAATATCACTGAAAACAAACAAATGCATGTGTAATTTACTTAGTTTCAGCTGTAAAACTTAAATTCATGTGCAATTAGTGTGCAGTAATGTTAATATCACTGAAAACAAGCAAATGCATGTGTATTTTATTAGTTTAGCTGTAATAACGTGGATTATTTCAATTAGTGTGCAGTAATGTTAATATCACTGAAAACAAGCAAATGCACGTGTATTTTACTTAGTTTCAGCTGTAATAACGTGGATTCATGTGCAATTAGTGTGCCAGTAATGGTAATATCACTGAAAAACCAATGCAAATTGCATTTGTATTTTACTAGTTTTCAGCTGTAATAACGTGGATTCATGTGAAATTAGTGTGCAGTAATGTTAATATCACTGAAAACAGCAAATGCATGTGTATATTTACTTTAGTGTCAGCTGTAATAACGTGGATTCATGTGCAATTAGTGTGCAGTAATGTTAATATCACTGAAAAGAAGCCAAATGCATGTGTATTTTACTTAGTTTCAGCTGCAATAACGTGATCATGTGCAATTAGTGTGCAGTAATTGTTAATATCACTGAAAACAAGCAAATGCACGTGTATTTTACTTAGTTTCAGCTGTAATACGTGGATTCATGTGAAATTAGTGGTGCAGTAATGTTAATATCACTGAAAACAAGCAAATGCATTGTATTTTACTTAGTTTCAGCTGTAATAACGTGGATTCATGTGCAATTAGTGTGCAGTAATGTTAATATCACTGAAAACAAGCAAATGCATGTGTATTTTACTTAGTTTCAGCTGTAATAATGTGGCTTCATGTGCAATTAGTGTGCAGTAATATTAATATCAGTGAAAACAAGCAAATGCATTTGTATTTTACTTAGCTTCAGCTGTAATAACGTGGATTCATGTGCAATTAGTGTGCAGTAATGTTAAAATCACTGAAAACAAGCAAATACATATGTATTTTACTTAGTTTCAGCTGTAATAACGTGGATTCATGTGCAATTAGTGTTGCAGTAATGTTAATATCACTGAAAACAAGCAAATGCACGTGTATTTTACTTAGTTTCAGCTGTAATAACGTGATTCATGTGCAATTAGTGTGCAGTAAAGTGAATATCACTAAAACAAGCAAATGCATGTGTAATTTACTTATCTTCAGCTGTAATGACTTAAAATCATGTGCAATTAGTGTGCAGTAATGTTAAAGGCTACTCTCGCATATCTTTTTATTTCATTTCTGGGTAGTTTTGACGTAAAAACAGGAACCGTGAAAAGAGGTGTTAATGAACCAATTTCGAAATTTAAAAAGTGCAGTACTGTTTTTACGTCAAAATACCCAGAAATGAATAAAAAATTGTGAGAGTAGCCCTTTAAAATGGTAAAACAAGCAAATGCATGTGTAATTTACTTAGTTTGAGCTGTAACAATCTAAGATCATGTGCAATTAGTGTGCAGTATTGTTAATATCACTGAAAACAAGCAAATGCATGTGTAATTTACTTAGTTTGAGCTGTAACAACTTAAATTCATGTGCAATTAATGTGCAGTAATGTTAATATCACTGAAAACAAGCAAATGAATGTGTATTTTACTTAGTTTCAGCTGTAAAAAGTGGATTCATGTGCAATTAGTGTCCAGTAATGTTAATATCACTGAAAACAAGCAAATGCATGTGTATTTTACTTAGTTTCAGCTGAAATAATGCGGCTTCAAGTGCAATTAGTTTGCGGTAATGTTAAAATCACTGAAAACAAGCAAATGCATGTGTATTTTTAATTAGTTTCAGCTGTAATAACGTGGATTCATGTGCAATTAGTGTGCAGTAATGTTAATATCACTGAAAACAAGCAAATGCACGTGTATTTTACTTAGTTTCAGCTGTAATAACGTGGATTCATGTGAAATTAGTGTGCATAATGTTAATATCACTGAAAACAAGCAAATGCATTTGTATTTTACTTAGTTTCAGCTGTAATAACGTGGATTCATGTGCAATTAGTGTGCAGTAATGTTAATATCACTGAAAACCAGCAAATGCATGTGTATTTTACTTAGTTTCAGCTGTAATAATGTGGCTTCATGTGCAATTAGTGTGCAGTAATATTAATATCAGTGAAAACAAGCAAATGCATTTGTATTTTACTTAGCTTCAGCTGTAATAACGTGGATTCATGTGCAATTAGTGTGCAGTAATGTTAAAATCACTGAAAACAAGCAAATACATGTGTATTTTACTTAGTTTCAGCTGAAATAATGCAGCTTCAAGTGCAATTAGTTTGCGGTAATGTTAAAATCACTGAAAACAAGCAAATGCATGTGTATTTTACTTAGTTTCAGCTGTAATAACGTGGATTCATGTGCAATTAGTGTGGAGTAATGTTAATATCACTGAAAACAAGCAAATGCACGTGTATTTTACTTAGTTTCAGCTGTAATAACGTGGATACATGTGAAATTAGTGTGCAGTAATGTTAATATCACTGAAAACAAGCAAATGCATTTGTATTTTACTTAGTTTCAGCTGTAATAACGTGGATTCATGTGCAATTATTGTGCAGTAATGTTAATATCACTGAAAACAAGCAAATGCATGTGTATTTTACTTAGTTTCAGCTGTAATAATGTGGCTTCATGTGCAATTAGTGTGCAGTAATATTAATATCAGTGAAAACAAGCAAATGCATTTGTATTTTACTTAGCTTCAGCTGTAATAACGTGGATTCATGTGCAATTAGTGTGCAGTAATGTTAAAATCACTGAAAACAAGAAAATACATGTGTATTTTACTTAGTTTCAGCTGTAATAACGTGGATTCATGTGCAATTAGTGTGCAGTAATGTTAATATCACTGAAAACAAGCAAATGCACGTGTATTTTACTTAGTTTCAGCTGTAATAACGTGGATTCATGTGCAATTAGTGTGCAGTAAAGTGAATATCACTGAAAACAAGCAAATGCATGTGTAATTTACTTATCTTCAGCTGTAATAACTTAAAATCATGTGCAATTAGTGTGCAGTAATGTTAATATCACTGAAAACAAGCAAATACATGTGTATTTTACTTAGTTTCAGCTGTAATAACGTGGATTCATGTGCATTTAGTGTGCAGTAATGTTAATATCACTGAAAACAAGCAAATGCATCTGTATTTTACTTAGTTTCAGCTGTAATAATGTGGCTTCATGTGAAATTAGTGTGCAGTAATATTAATATCAGTGAAAACAAGCAAATGCATTTGTATTTTACTTAGCTTCAGCTGTAATAACGTGGATTCATGTGCAATTAGTGTGCAGTAATGTTAAAATTGGTGAAAACAAGCAAGTGCATGTGTAATTTACTTAGTTTGAGCTGTAAGAACCTAACATCATGTGCAATTAGTGTGCAGTATTGTTAATATCACTGAAAACAAGCAAATGCATGTGTAATTTATTTAGTTTGAGCTTTAACAACTTAAATTCAGGTGCAATTAGTGTGCAGTAATGTTAATATCACTGAAAACAAGCAAATGCATGTGTATTTTACTTAGTTTCAGCTGTAATAATGTGGCTTCATGTGCAATTAGTGTGCAGTAAAATTAATATTACTGCAAACAAGCAAATGCATGTGTAATTTACTTAGTTTCCGCTGTAGTAACTTAAAATCATGTGCAATTGGTGTGCAGTAATGTTAAAATTGGTGAAAACAAGCAAGTACATGTGTAATTTACTTAGTTTGAGCTGTAAGAACCTAACATCATGTGCAATTAGTGTGCAGTATTGTTAATATCACTGAAAACAAACAAATGCATGTGTAATTTACTTACTTTGAGCGGTAACAACTTAAATTCATGTGCAATTAGTGTGCAGTAATGTTAGTATCACTGAAAACAAGCAAATGCATTTGTATTTTACTTAGTTTCAGCTGTAATAACGTGGATTCATTTTCAATTAGTGTGCAGTAATGTTAATATCACTGAAAACAAGCAAATGCACGTGTATTTTACTTAGTTTCAGCTGTAATAACGTGGATTCATGTGCAATTAGTGTCCAGTAATGTTAATATCACTGAAAACAAGCAAATGCATTTGTATTTTACTTAGTTTCAGCTGTAATAACGTGGATTCATGTGCAATTAGTGTGCAGTAATGTTAATATCACTGAAAACAAGCAAATGCATTTGTATTTTACTTAGTTTCAGCTGTAATAACGTGGATTCATGTGCAATAGTGTGCAGTAATGTTAATATCACTGAAAACAAGCAAATGCATGTGTATTTTACTTAGTTTCAGCTGTAATAACGTGGCTTCATGTGCAATTAGTGTGCAGTAATATTAATATCAGTGAAAACAAGCAAATGCATTTGTATTTTACTTAGCTTCAGCTGTAATAAGTGGATTCATGTGCAATTAGTGTGCAGTAATGTTAAAATCACTGAAAACAAGCAAATACATGTGTATTTTACTTAGTTTCAGCATTAATAACGTGGATTCATGTGCAATTAGTGTGCAGTAATGTTAATATCACTGAAACAAGCAAATGCACGTGTATTTTACTTAGGTTTCAGCTGTAATAACGTGGATTCATGTGCAATTAGTGTGCAGTAAAGTGAATATCACTGAAAACAAGCAAATGCATGTGTAATTTACTTATCTTCAGCTGTATAACTTAAAATCATGTGCAATTAGTGTGCAGTAATGTTAAAGGGCTACTCTCGCCATATCTTTTTATTTTCATTTCTGGGTAGTTTTGACGTAAAAACAGGAACCGTGAAAAGAGGTGTTAATGAACGAATTTCGAAATTTAAAAAGTGCAGTACCTGTTTTTACGTCAAAACTACCCAGAAATGAAATAAAAAAATTTGGTGAGAGTAGCCCTTTAAAATTGGTGAAAACAAGCAAGTGCATGTGTAATTTACTTAGTTTGAGCTGTAAGAACCTAACATCATGTGCAATTAGTGTGCAGTATTGTTAATATCATTGAAAACAAGCTAATGCATGTGTAATTTACTTAGTTTGAACTGTAACAACCTAAGATCATGTGCAATTAGTGTGCAGTATTGTTAATATCACTGAAAACAAGCAAATGCATGTGTAATTTACTTAGTTTGAGCTGTAACAACTTAAATTCATGTGCAATTAGTGTGCAGTAATGTTAATATCACTGAAAACAAGCAAATGAATGTGTATTTTACTTAGTTTCAGCTGTAATAAAGTGGATTCATGTGCAATTAGTGTGCAGTAATGTTAATATCACTGAAAACAAGCAAATGCATGTGTATTTTACTTAGTTTCAGCTGAAATAATGCGGCTTCAAGTGCAATAGTTTGCGGCTATGTTAAAATCACTGAAAACAAGCAAATGCATGTGTATTTTACTTAGTTTCCGCTGTAATAACGTGGATCCATGTGCAATTGGTGTGCAGTAATGTTAATATCACTGAAAACAAGCAAATGCACGTGTATTTTACTTAGTTTCAGCTGTAATAACGTGGATTCATGTGAAATTAGTGTGCAGTAATGTTAATATCACTGTAAACAAGCAAATGCATTTGTATTTTACTTAGTTTCAGCTGTAATAACGTGGATTCATGTGCAATTAGTGTGCAGTAATGTTAATATCACTGAAAACCAGCAAATGCATGTGTATTTTACTTAGTTTCAGCTGTAAGAATGTGGCTTCATGTGCAATTAGTGTGCAGTAATATTAATATCAGTGAAAACAAGCAAATGCATTTGTATTTTACTTAGCTTCAGCTGTAATAACGTGGATTCATGTGCAATTAGTGTGCAGTAATGTTAAAATCACTGAAAACAAGCAAATACATGTGTATTTTACTTAGTTTCAGCTGAAATAATGCGGCTTCAAGTGCAATTAGTTTGCGGTAATGTTAAAATCACTGAAAACAAGCAAATGCATATGTATTTTACTTAGTTTCAGCTGTAATAACGTGGATTCATGTGCAATTAGTGTGCAGTAATGTTAATATCACTGAAAACAAGCAAATGCACGTGTATTTTACTTAGTTTCAGCTGTAATAACGTGGATTCATGTGAAATTAGTGTGCAATAATGTTAATATCACTGAAAACAAGCAAATGCATTTGTATTTTACTTAGTTTCAGCTGTAATAACGTGGATTCATGTGCAATTAGTGTGCAGTAATGTTAATATCACTGAAAACAAGCAAATGAATGTGTATTTTACTTAGTTTCAGCTGTAATAATGTGGCTTCATGTGCAATTAGTGTGCAGTAATATTAATATCAGTGAAAACAAGCAAATGCATTTGTATTTTACTTAGCTTCAGCTGTAATAACGTGGATTCATGTGCAATTAGTGTGCAGTAATGTTAAAATCACTGAAAACAAGCAAATACATGTGTATTTTACTTAGTTTCAGCTGTAATAACGTGGATTCATGTGCAATTAGTGTGCAGTAATGTTAATATCACTGAAAACAAGCAAATGCACGTGTATTTTACTTAGTTTCAGCTGTAATAACGTGGATTCATGTGAAATTAGTGTGCAGTAATGTTAATATCACTGAAAACAAGCAAATGCATTTGTATTTTACTTAGTTTCAGCTGTAATAACGTGGATTCATGTGCAATTAGTGTGCAGTAATGTTAATATCACTGAAAACAAGCAAATGCATGTGTATTTTACTTAGTTTCAGCTGTAATAATGTGGCTTCATGTGCAATTAGTGTGCAGTAATATTAATATCAGTGAAAACAAGCAAATGCATTTGTATTTTACTTAGCTTCAGCTGTAATAACGTGGATTCATGTGCAATTAGTGTGCAGTAATGTTAAAATCACTGAAAACAAGCAAATGCACGTGTATTTTACTTAGTTTCAGCTGTAATAACGTGGATTCATGTGCAATAGTGTGCAGTAAAGTGAATATCACTGAAAACAAGCAAATGCATGTGTAATTTACTTATCTTCAGCTGTAATAACTTAAAATCATGTGCAATTAGTGTGCAGTAATGTTAATATCACTGAAAACAAGCAAATACATGTGTATTTTACTTAGTTTCAGCTGTAATAACGTGGATTCATGTGCATTTAGTGTGCAGTAATGTTAATATCACTGAAAACAAGCAAATGCATCTGTATTTTACTTAGTTTCAGCTGTAATAATGTGGCTTCATGTGAAATTAGTGTGCAGTAATATTAATATCAGTGAAAACAAGCAAATGCATTTGTATTTTACTTAGCTTCAGCTGTAATAACGTGGATTCATGTGCAATTAGTGTGCAGTAATGTTAAAATTGGTGAAAACAAGCAAGTGCATGTGTAATTTACTTAGTTTGAGCTGTAAGAACCTAACATCATGTGCAATTAGTGTGCAGTATTGTTAATATCACTGAAAACAAGCAAATCCATGTGTAATTTATTTAGTTTGAGCTTTAACAACTTAAATTCATGTGCAATTAGTGTGCAGTAATGTTAATATCACTGAAAACAAGCAAATGCATGTGTATTTTACTTAGTTTCAGCTGTAATAATGTGGCTTCATGTGCAATTAGTGTGCAGTAAAATTAATATTACTGCAAACAAGCAAATGCATTTGTATTTTACTTAGTTTCAGCTGTAATAACGTGGATTCATGTGCAATTAGTGTGCAGTAATGTTAATATCACTGAAAAGAAGCAAATGCATGTGTATTTTACTTAGTTTCAGCTGCAATAACGTGGATTCATGTGCAATTAGTGTGCAGTAATGTTAACATCACTGAAAACAAGCAAATGCACGTGTATTTTACTTAGTTTCAGCTGTAATAACGTGGATTCATGTGAAATTAGTGTGCAGTAATGTTAATATCACTGAAAACAAGCAAATGCATTTGTATTTTACTTAGTTTCAGCTGTAATAACGTGGATTCATGTGCAATTAGTGTGCAGTAATGTTAATATCACTGAAAACAAGCAAATGCATGTGTATTTTACTTAGTTTCAGCTGTATAATGTGGCTTCATGTGCAATTAGTGGTGCAGTAATATTAATATCAGTGAAAACAAGCAAATGCATTTGTATTTTACTTAGCTTCAGCTGTAATAACGTGGATTCATGTGCAATTAGTGTGCAGTAATGTTAAAATCACTGAAAACAAGCAAATACATATGTATTTTACTTAGTTTCAGCTGTAATAACGTGGATTCATGTGCAATTAGTGTGCAGTAATGTTAATATCACTGAAAAACAAGCAAATGCACGTGTATTTTACTTAGTTTCAGCTGTAATAACGTGGATTCATGTGCAATTAGTGTGCAGTAAAGTGAATATCACTAAAAACAAGCAAATGCATGTGTAATTTACTTATCTTCAGCTGTAATGACTTAAAATCATGTGCAATTAGTGTGCAGTAATGTTAAAGGGCTACTCTCGCGATATCTTTTTATTTCATTTCTGGGTAGTTTTTGACGTAAAAACAGGAACCGTGAAAAAGAGGTGTTAATGAACCAATTTCGAAATTTAAAAAGTGCAGTACCTGTTTTTACGTCAAAAACTACCCAGAAATGAAATAAAAAAATTTGGTGAGAGTAGCCCTTTAAAATTGGTGAAAACAAGCAAATGCATGTGTAATTTACTTAGTTTGAGCTGTAACAATCTATAATCATGTGCAATTAGTGTGCAGTATTGTTTAATATCACTGAAAACAAGCAAATGCATGTGTAATTTACTTAGTTTGAGCTGTAACAACTTAAATTCATGTGCAATTAATGTGCAGTAATGTTAATATCACTGAAAACAAGCAAATGAATGTGTATTTTACTTAGTTTCAGCTGTAAAAAAGTGGATTCATGTGCAATTAGTGTCCAGTAATGTTAATATCACTGAAAACAAGCAAATGCATGTGTATTTTACTTAGTTTCAGCTGAAATAATGCGGCTTCAAGTGCAATTAGTTTGCGGTAATGTTAAAATCACTGAAAACAGCAAATGCATGTGTATTTTAATTAGTTTCAGCTGTAATAACGTGGATTCATGTGCAATTAGTGTGCAGTAATGTTAATATCACTGAAAACAAGCAAATGCACGTGTATTTTACTTAGTTTCAGCTGTAATAACGTGGATTCATGTGAAATTAGTGTGCAGTAATGTTAATATCACTGAAAACAAGCAAATGCATTTGTATTTTACTTAGTTTCAGCTGTAATAACGTGGATTCATGTGCAATTAGTGTGCAGTAATGTTAATATCACTGAAAACCAGCAAATGCATGTGTATTTTACTTAGTTTCAGCTGTAATAATGTGGCTTCATGTGCAATTAGTGTGCAGTAATATTAATATCAGTGAAAACAAGCAAATGCATTTGTATTTTTACTTAGCTTCAGCTGTAATAACGTGGATTCATGTGCAATTAGTGTGGAGTAATGTTAATATCACTGAAAACAAGCAAATGCACGTGTATTTTACTTAGTTTCAGCTGTAATAACGTGGATTCATGTGAAATTAGTGTGCAGTAATGTTAATATCACTGAAAACAAGCAAATGCATTTGTATTTTACTTAGTTTCAGCTGTAATAACGTGATTCATGTGCAATTATTGTGCAGTAATGTTAATATCACTGAAAACAGCAAATGCATGTGTATTTTACTTAGTTTCAGCTGTATAATGTGGCTTCATGTGCAATTAGTGTGCAGTAATATTAATATCAGTGAAAACAAGCAAATGCATTTGTATTTTACTTAGCTTCAGCTGTAATAACGTGGATTCATGTGCAATTAGTGTGCAGTAATGTTAAAATCACTGAAAACAAGAAAATACATGTGTATTTTACTTAGTTTCAGCTGTAATAACGTGGATTCATGTGCAATTAGTGTGCAGTAAAGTGAATATCACTGAAAACAAGCAAATGCATGTGTAATTTACTTATCTTCAGCTGTAATAACTTAAAATCATGTGCAATTAGTTGCAGTAATGTTAATATCACTGAAAACAAGCAAATACATGTGTATTTTACTTAGTTTCAGCTGTAATAACGTGGATTCATGTGCATTAGTGTGCAGTAATGTTAATATCACTGAAAACAAGCAAATGCATCTGTATTTTACTTAGTTTCAGCTGTAATAATGTGGCTTCATGTGAAGTTAGTGTGCAGTAATATAATATCAGTGAAAACAAGCAAATGCATTTGTATTTTACTTAGCTTCAGCTGTAATAACGTGGATTCATGTGCAATTAGTGTGCAGTAATGTTAAAATTGGTGAAAACAAGCAAGTGCATGTGTAATTTACTTAGTTTGAGCTGTAAGAACCTAACATCATGTGCAATTAGTGTGCAGTATTGTTAATATCACTGAAAACAAGCAAATGCATGTGTAATTTATTTAGTTTGAGCTTTAACAACTTAAATTCAGGTGCAATTAGTGTGCAGTAATGTTAATATCACTGAAAACAAGCAAATGCATGTGTATTTTACTTAGTTTCAGCTGTAATAATGTGGCTTCATGTGCAATTAGTGTGCAGTAAAATTAATATTACTGCAAACAAGCAAATGCATGTGTAATTTACTTAGTTTCCGCTGTAGTAACTTAAAATCATGTGCAATTGGTGTGCAGTAATGTTAAAATTGGTGAAAACAAGCAAGTACATGTGTAATTTACTTAGTTTGAGCTGTAAGAAACCTAACATCATGTGCAATTAGTGTGCAGTATTGTTAATATCACTGAAAACAAACAAATGCATGTGTAATTTACTTACTTTGAGCGGTAACAACTTAAATTCATGTGCAATTAGTGTGCAGTAATGTTAGTATCACTGAAAACAAGCAAATGCATTTGTATTTTACTTAGTTTCAGCTGTAATAACGTGGATTCATTTTCAATTAGTGTGCAGTAATGTTAATATCACTGAAAACAAGCAAATGCACGTGTATTTTACTTAGTTTCAGCTGTAATAACGTGGATTCATGTGCAATTAGTGTCCAGTAATGTTAATATCACTGAAAACAAGCAAATGCATGTGTATTTTACTTAGTTTCAGCTGAAATAATGCGGCTTCAAGTGCAATTAGTTTGCGGTAATGTTAAAATCACTGAAAACAAGCAAATGCATGTGTATTTTAATTAGTTTCAGCTGTAATAACGTGGATTCATGTGCAATTAGTGTGCAGTAATGTTAATATCACTGAAAACAAGCAAATGCACGTGTATTTTACTTAGTTTCAGCTGTAATAACGTGGATTCATGTGAAATTAGTGTGCAGTAATGTTTAATATCACTGAAAACAAGCAAATGCATTTGTATTTTACTAGTTTCAGCTGTAATAACGTGGATTCATGTGCAATTAGTGTGCAGTAAATGTTAATATCACTGAAAACAGCAAATGCATGTGTATTTTACTTAGTTTCAGCTGTAATAATGTGGCTTCATGTGCAATTAGTGTGCAGTAATATTAATATCAGTGAAAACAAGCAAATGCATTTTGTATTTTACTTAGCTTCAGCTGTAATAACGTGGATTCATGTGCAATTAGTGTGCAGTAATGTTAAAATCACTGAAAACAAGCAAATACATGTGTATTTTACTTAGTTTCAGCTGAAATAATGCAGCTTCAAGTGCAATTAGTTTGCGGTAATGTTAAAATCACTGAAAACAAGCAAATGCATGTGTATTTTACTTAGTTTCAGCTGTAATAACGTGGATTCATGTGCAATTAGTGTGGAGTAATGTTAATATCACTGAAACAAGCAAATGCACGTGTATTTTACTTAGTTTCAGCTGTAATAACGTGGATACATGTGAAATTAGTGTGCAGTAATGTTAATATCACTGAAAACAAGCAAATGCATTGTATTTTACTTAGTTTCAGCTGTAATAACGTGGATTCATGTGCAATTATTGTGCAGTAATGTTAATATCACTGAAAACAAGCAAATGCATGTGTATTTTACTTAGTTTCAGCTGTAATAATGTGGCTTCATGTGCAATTAGTGTGCAGTAATATTAATATCAGTGAAAACAAGCAATGCATTTGTATTTTACTTAGCTTCAGCTGTAATAACGTGGATTCATGTGCAATTAGTGTGCAGTAATGTTAAAATCACTGAAAACAAGAAAATACATGTGTATTTTACTTAGTTTCAGCTGTAATAACGTGGATTCATGTGCAATTAGTGTGCAGTAATGTTAATATCACTGAAAACAGCAAATGCACGTGTATTTTACTTAGTTTCAGCTGTAATAACGTGGATTCATGTGCAATTAGTGTGCAGTAAAGTGAATATCACTGAAAACAAGCAAATGCATGTGTAATTTACTTATCTTCAGCTGTAATAACTTAAAATCATGTGCAATTAGTGTGCAGTAATGTTAATATCACTGAAAACAAGCAAATACATGTGTATTTTACTTAGTTTCAGCCTGTAATAACGTGGATTCATGTGCATTTAGTGTGCAGTAATGTTAATATCACTGAAAACAAGCAAATGCATCTGTATTTTACTTAGTTCAGCTGTAATAATGTGGCTTCATGTGAAATTAGTGTGCAGTAATATTAATATCAGTGAAAACAAGCAAATGCATTTGTATTTTACTTAGCTTCAGCTGTAATAACGTGGATTCATGTGCAATTAGTGTGCAGTAATGTTAAAATTGGTGAAAACAAGCAAGTGCATGTGTAATTTACTTAGTTTGAGCTGTAAGAACCTAACATCATGTGCAATTAGTGTGCAGTATTGTTAATATCACTGAAAACAAGCAAATGCATGTGTAATTTATTTAGTTTGAGCTTTAACAACTTAAATTCAGGTGCAATTAGTGTGCAGTAATGTTAATATCACTGAAAACAAGCAAATGCATGTGTATTTTACTTAGTTTCAGCTGTAATAATGTGGCTTCATGTGCAATTAGTGTGCAGTAAAATTAATATTACTGCAAACAAGCAAATGCATGTGTAATTTACTTAGTTTCGCTGTAGTAACTTAAAATCATGTGCAATTGGTGTGCAGTAATGTTAAAATTGGTGAAAACAAGCAAGTACATGTGTAATTTACTTAGTTTGAGCTGTAAACCTAACATCATGTGCAATTAGTGTGCAGTATTGTTAATATCACTGAAAACAAACAAATGCATGTGTAATTTACTTACTTTGAGCGGTAACAACTTAAATTCATGTGCAATTAGTGTGCAGTAATGTTAGTATCACTGAAAACAAGCAAATGCATTTGTATTTTACTTAGTTTCAGCTGTAATAACGTGGATTCATTTTCAATTAGTGTGCAGTAATGTTAATATCACTGAAAACAAGCAAATGCACGTGTATTTTACTTAGTTTCAGCTGTAATAACGTGGATTCATGTGCAATTAGTGTCCAGTAATGTTAATATCACTGAAAACAAGCAAATGCATTTGTATTTTACTTAGTTTCAGCTGTAATAACGTGGATTCATGTGCAATTAGTGTGCAGTAATGTTAATATCACTGAAAACAAGCAAATGCATTTGTATTTTACTTAGTTTCAGCTGTAATAACGTGGATTCATGTGCAATTAGTGTGCAGTAATGTTAATATCACTGAAAACAAGCAAATGCATGTGTATTTTACTTAGTTTCAGCTGTAATAACGTGGCTTCATGTGCAATTAGTGTGCAGTAATATTAATATCAGTGAAAACAAGCAAATGCATTTGTATTTTACTTAGCTTCAGCTGTAATAACGTGGATTCATGTGCAATTAGTGTGCAGTAATGTTAAAATCACTGAAAACAAGCAAATACATGTGTATTTTACTAGTTTCAGCATTAATAACGTGGATTCATGTGCAATTAGTGTGCAGTAATGTTAATATCACTGAAAACAAGCAAATGCACGTGTATTTTACTTAGTTTCAGCTGTAATAACGTGGATTCATGTGCAATTAGTGTGCAGTAAAGTGAATATCACTGAAACAAGCAAATGCATGTGTAATTTACTTTCTCAGCTGTAATAACTTAAAATCATGTGCAATTAGTGTGCAGTAATGTTAAAGGGCTACTCTCGCCATATCTTTTTATTTCATTTCTGGGTAGTTTTTGACGTAAAAACAGGAACCGTGAAAAGGGTGTTAATGAACGAATTTCGAAATTTAAAAAGTGCAGTACCTGTTTTTACGTCAAAACTACCCAAAATGAAATAAAAAAATTTGTGAGAGTAGCCCTTTAAAATTGGTGAAAACAAGCAAGTGCATGTGTAATTTACTTAGTTTGAGCTGTAAGAACCTAACATCATGTGCAATTAGTGTGCAGTATTGTTAATATCATTGAAAACAAGCTAATGCATGTGTAATTTACTTAGTTTGAACTGTAACAACCTAAGATCATGTGCAATTAGTGTGCAGTATTGTTAATATCACTGAAAACAAGCAAATGCATGTGTAATTTACTTAGTTTGAGCTGTAACAACTTAAATTCATGTGCAATTAGTGTGCAGTAATGTTAATATCACTGAAAACAAGCAAATGAATGTGTATTTTACTTAGTTTCAGCTGTAATAAGTGGATTCATGTGCAATTAGTGTGCAGTAATGTTAATATCACTGAAAACAAGCAAATGCATGTGTATTTTACTTAGTTTCAGCTGAAATAATGCGGCTTCAAGTGCAATAGTTTGCGGCTATGTTAAAATCACTGAAAACAAGCAAATGCATGTGTATTTTACTTAGTTTCCGCTGTAATAACGTGGATTCATGTGCAATTGTGTGCAGTAATGTTAATATCACTGAAAACAAGCAAATGCACGTGTATTTTACTTAGTTTCAGCTGTAATAACGTGGATTCATGTGAATTAGTGTGCAGTAATGTTAATATCACTGAAAACAAGCAAATGCATTGTATTTTACTTAGTTTCAGCTGTAATAACGTGGATTCATGTGCAATTAGTGTGCAGTAATGTTAATATCACTGAAAACAGCAAATGCATGTGTATTTTACTTAGTTTCAGCTGTAAAAATGTGGCTTCATGTGCAATTAGTGTGCAGTAATATTAATATCAGTGAAAACAAGCAAATGCATTGTATTTTACTTAGCTTCAGCTGTAATAACGTGGATTCATGTGCAATTAGTGTGCAGTAATGTTAAAATCACTGAAAACAAGCAAATACATGTGTATTTTACTTAGTTTCAGCTGAATAATGCGGCTTCAAGTGCAATTAGTTGCGTAATGTTAAAATCACTGAAAACAAGCAAATGCATTGTATTTTACTTAGTTTCAGCTGTAATAACGTGGATTCATGTGCAATTAGTGTGCAGTAATGTTAATATCACTGAAAACAAGCAAATGCACGTGTATTTTACTTAGTTTCAGCTGTAATAACGTGGATTCATGTGAATTAGTGTGCATAATGTTAATATCACTGAAAACAAGCAAATGCATTGTATTTTACTTAGTTTCAGCTGTAATAACGTGGATTCATGTGCAATTAGTGTGCAGTAATGTTAATATCACTGAAAACAAGCAAATGATGTGTATTTTACTTAGTTTCAGCTGTAATAATGTGGCTTCATGTGCAATTAGTGTGCAGTAATATTAATATCAGTGAAAACAAGCAAATGCATTGTATTTTACTTAGCTTTCAGCTGTAATAACGTGGATTCATGTGCAATTAGTGTGCAGTAATGTTAAAATCACTGAAAACAAGCAAATACATGTGTATTTTACTTAGTTTCAGCTGTAATAACGTGGATTCATGTGCAATTAGTGTGCAGTAATGTTAATATCACTGAAAACAAGCAAATGCACGTGTATTTTACTTAGTTTCAGCTGTAATAACGTGGATTCATGTGCAATTAGTGTGCAGTAATGTTAATATCACTGAAAACAAGCAAATGCATGTGTATTTTACTTAGTTTCAGCTGTAATAACGTGGATTCATGTGCAATTAGTGTGCAGTAATGTTAATATCACTGAAAACAAGCAAATGCATGTGTATTTTACTTAGTTTCAGCTGTAATAACGTGGCTTCATGTGCAATTAGTGTGCAGTAATTTAATATCACTGAAAACAAGCAAATGCATGTGTATTTTACTTAGTTTCAGCTGTAATAACGTGGATTCATGTGCAATTAGTGTGCAGTAATGTTAATATCACTGAAAACAAGCAAATGCATGTGTATTTTACTTAGTTTCAGCTGTAATAACGTGGATTCATGTGCAATTAGTGTGCAGTAATGTTAATATCACTGAAAACAAGCAAATGCATGTGTAATTTACTTAGTTTCAGCTGTAATAACTAAATCATGTGCAATTAGTGTGCAGTAATGTTAATATCACTGAAAACAAGCAAATGCATGTGTATTTACTTAGTTTCAGCTGTAATAACGTGGATTCATGTGCAATTAGTGTGCAGTAATGTTAATATCACTGAAAACAAGCAAATGCATGTGTATTTTACTTAGTTTCAGCTGTAATAACGTGGCTTCATGTGCAATTAGTGTGCAGTAATGTTAATATCACTGAAAACAAGCAAATGCATGTGTAATTTACTTAGTTTAGCTGTAATAACGTGATTCATGTGCAATTAGTGTGCAGTAATGTTAATTGTGAAAACAAGCAAATGCATGTGTAATTTACTTAGTTTGCTGTAATAACATCATGTGCAATTAGTGTGCAGTAATGTTAATATCACTGAAAACAAGCAAATGCATGTGTATTTACTTAGTTTGAGCTGTAATAACTTATTCATGTGCAATTAGTGTGCAGTAATGTTAATATCACTGAAAACAAGCAAATGCATGTGTATTTTACTTAGTTTCAGCTGTAATAACGTGGATTCATGTGCAATTAGTGTGCAGTAATTTAATATCACTGAAAACAAGCAAATGCATTGTATTTTACTTAGTTTCAGCTGTAATAACGTGGATTCATGTGCAATTAGTGTGCAGTAATGTTAATATCACTGAAAACAAGCAAATGCATGTGTATTTTACTTAGTTTCAGCTGTAATAACGTGGATTCATGTGCAATTAGTGTGCAGTAATGTTAAATCACTGAAAACAAGCAAATGCATGTATTTTACTTAGTTTCAGCTGTAATAACGTGGATTCATGTGCAATTAGTGTGCAGTAATGTTAATATCACTGAAAACAAGCAAATGCATTGTATTTTACTTAGTTTCAGCTGTAATAACGTGGATTCATGTGCAATTAGTGTGCAGTAATGTTAATATCACTGAAAACAAGCAAATGCATGTGTATTTTACTTAGTTTCAGCTGTAATAACGTGGATTCATGTGCAATTAGTGTGCAGTAATGTTAATATCACTGAAAACAAGCAAATGCATGTATTTTACTTAGTTTCAGCTGTAATAACGTGGATTCATGTGCAATTAGTGTGCAGTAATGTTAATATCACTGAAAACAAGCAAATACATTGTATTTTACTTAGTTTCAGCTGTAATAACGTGGATTCATGTGCAATTAGTGTGCAGTAATGTTAATATCACTGAAACAAGCAAATGCATGTATTTTACTTAGTTTCAGCTGTAATAACGTGGATTCATGTGCAATTAGTGTGCAGTAAAGTAATATCACTAAAACAAGCAAATGCATGTGTAATTTACTTATCTTCAGCTGTAATGACTTAAATCATGTGCAATTAGTGTGCAGTAATGTTAAAGGGCTACTCTCGCGATATCTTTTTATTCATTTCTGGGTAGTTTTTGACGTAAAAACAGGAACCGTGAAAAGAGGTGTTAATGAACCAATTTCGAAATTTAAAAAGTGCAGTACCTGTTTTTACGTCAAAAACTACCCAGAAATGAAATAAAAAAATTTGGTGAGAGTAGCCCTTTAAAATTGGTGAAAACAAGCAAATGCATGTGTAATTTACTTAGTTTGAGCTGTAACAATCTAAATCATGTGCAATTAGTGTGCAGTATTGTTAATATCACTGAAAACAAGCAAATGCATGTGTAATTTACTTAGTTTGAGCTGTAACAACTTATTCATGTGCAATTAATGTGCAGTAATGTTAATATCACTGAAAACAAGCAAATGAATGTGTATTTACTTAGTTTCAGCTGTAAAAAAGTGGATTCATGTGCAATTAGTGTCAGTAATGTTAATATCACTGAAAACAAGCAAATGCATGTGTATTTTACTTAGTTTCAGCTGAAATAATGCGGCTTCAAGTGCAATTAGTGTGCGGTAATGTTAAATCACTGAAAACAAGCAAATGCATGTGTATTTTAATTAGTTTCAGCTGTAATAACGTGGATTCATGTGCAATTAGTGTGCAGTAATGTTAATATCACTGAAAACAAGCAAATGCACGTGTATTTTACTTAGTTTCAGCTGTAATAACGTGGATTCATGTGAATTAGTGTGCAGTAATGTTAATATCACTGAAAACAAGCAAATGCATTTGTATTTTACTTAGTTTCAGCTGTAATAACGTGGATTCATGTGCAATTAGTGTGCAGTAATGTTAATATCACTGAAAACAAGCAAATGCATGTGTATTTTACTTAGTTTCAGCTGTAATAATGTGGCTTCATGTGCAATTAGTGTGCAGTAATATTAATATCACTGAAAACAAGCAAATGCATGTGTATTTTACTTAGCTTCAGCTGTTGTTGTGTGTGCAGTGTTCAGTGCAAGCTGTGTTTTTACTTAGTTCAGCTGTAATAACGTGGATTCATGTGCAATTAGTGTGCAGTAATGTTAATATCACTGAAAACAAGCAAATGCATGTGTATTTTACTAGTTTCAGCTGTAATAACGTGGATTCATGTGCAATTAGTGTGCAGTAATGTTAATATCACTGAAAAAAGCAAATGCATGTGTATTTACTTAGTTTCAGCTGTAATAACGTGGATTCATGTGCAATTAGTGTGCAGTAATGTTAATATCACTGAAAACAAGCAAATGCATGTGTATTTTACTTAGTTTCAGCTGTAATAATGTGGCTTCATGTGCAATTAGTGTGCAGTAATGTTAATATCACTGAAAACAGCAAATGCATTGTATTTTACTTAGTTTCAGCTGTAATAACGTGGATTCATGTGCAATTAGTGTGCAGTAATGTTAATATCACTGAAAACAAGCAAATGCATGTGTATTTTACTTAGTTTCAGCTGTAATAACGTGGATTCATGTGCAATTAGTGTGCAGTAAGTTAATATCACTGAAAACAAGCAAATGCATGTGTATTTTACTTAGTTTCAGCTGTAATAACTTTATCATGTGCAATTAGTGTGCAGTAATGTTAATATCACTGAAAACAAGCAAATGCATGTGTATTTTACTTAGTTTCAGCTGTAATAACGTGGATTCATGTGCATTAGTGTGCAGTAATGTTAATATCACTGAAAACAAGCAAATGCATGTATTTTACTTAGTTTCAGCTGTAATAAGTGGCTTCATGTGCAATTAGTGTGCAGTAATGTTAATATCACTGAAAACAAGCAAATGCATGTGTATTTTACTTAGTTCAGCTGTAATAATGGATTCATGTGCAATTAGTGTGCAGTAATGTTAATATCTGAAAACAAGCAAATGCATGTGTAATTTACTTAGTTTGAGCTGTAATAACTAATCATGTGCAATTAGTGTGCAGTAATGTTAATATCACTGAAAACAAGCAAATGCATGTGTAATTTATTAGTTTGAGCTTTAAACTTAAATTCATGTGCAATTAGTGTGCAGTAATGTTAATATCACTGAAAAAAGCAAATGCATGTGTATTTTACTTAGTTTCAGCTGTAATAATGTGGCTTCATGTGCAATTAGTGTGCAGTAATTAATATCACTGAAAACAAGCAAATGCATGTGTAATTTACTTAGTTTGCTGTATAACTTAAATCATGTGCAATTAGTGTGCAGTAATGTTAAATCACTGAAAACAAGCAAGCATGTGTATTTACTTAGTTTGAGCTGTAAGAACCTAACATCATGTGCAATTAGTGTGCAGTAATGTTAATATCACTGAAAACAAGCAAATGCATGTGTAATTTACTTAGTTTCAGCTGTAATAACGTGGATTCATGTGCAATTAGTGTGCAGTAATGTTAGTATCACTGAAAACAAGCAAATGCATGTGTATTTTACTTAGTTTCAGCTGTAATAACGTGGATTCATGTGCAATTAGTGTGCAGTAATGTTAATATCACTGAAAACAAGCAAATGCATGTGTATTTTACTTAGTTTCAGCTGTAATAACGTGGATTCATGTGCAATTAGTGTGCAGTAATGTTAATATCACTGAAAACAAGCAAATGCATGTGTATTTTACTTAGTTTCAGCTGTAATAATGGATTCATGTGCAATTAGTGTGCAGTAATGTTAATATCACTGAAAACAAGCAAATGCATGTGTATTTTACTTAGTTTCAGCTGTAATAACGTGGATTCATGTGCAATTAGTGTGCAGTAATGTTAATATCACTGAAAACAAGCAAATGCATGTGTATTTTACTTAGTTTCAGCTGTAATAACGTGGATTCATGTGCAATTAGTGTGCAGTAATGTTAATATCACTGAAAACAAGCAAATGCATTGTATTTTACTTAGTTTCAGCTGTAATAACGTGGATTCATGTGCAATTAGTGTGCAGTAATGTTAATATCACTGAAAACAAGCAAATGCATGTGTATTTTACTTAGTTTCAGCTGTAATAATGTGGCTTCATGTGCAATTAGTGTGCAGTAATATTAATATCACTGAAAACAAGCAAATGCATGTGTATTTTACTTAGTTTCAGCTGTAATAACGTGGATTCATGTGCAATTAGTGTGCAGTAATGTTAATATCACTGAAAACAAGCAAATCCCTGTGTATTTTACTTAGTTTCAGCTGTAATAACGATGATTCATGTGCAATTAGTGTGCAGTAATGTTATAATCACTGAAAACAAGCAAATGCATGTGTATTTTACTTAGTTTCAGCTGTAATAACGTGGATTCATGTGCAATTAGTGTGCAGTAATGTTAAATCACTGAAAACAAGCAAATGCATGTGTATTTTACTTAGTTTCAGCTGTAATAACGTGGATTCATGTGCAATTAGTGTGCAGTAATGTTAATATCACTGAAAACAAGCAAATGCATTGTATTTTACTTAGTTTCAGCTGTAATAACGTGGATTCATGTGCAATTAGTGTGCAGTAATGTTAATATCACTGAAAACAAGCAAATGCATGTGTATTTTACTTAGTTTCAGCTGTAATAACGTGGATTCATGTGCAATTAGTGTGCAGTAATGTTAATATCACTGAAAACAAGCAAATGCATGTGTATTTTACTTAGTTTCAGCTGTAATAACGTGGATTCATGTGCAATTAGTGTGCAGTAATGTTATAATCACTGAAAACAAGCAAATGCATGTGTATTTTACTTAGTTTCAGCTGTAATAACGTGGATTCATGTGCAATTAGTGTGCAGTAATGTTAATATCACTGAAAACAAGCAAATGCATGTGTATTTTACTTAGTTTCAGCTGTAATAACGTGGATTCATGTGCAATTAGTGTGCAGTAATGTTAATATCACTGAAAACAAGCAAATGCATGTGTAATTTACTTAGTTTCAGCTGTAATAACTTAAATTCATGTGCAATTAGTGTGCAGTAATGTTAATATCACTGAAAACAAGCAAATGCATGTGTATTTTACTTAGTTTCAGCTGTAATAAGTGGATTCATGTGCATTAGTGTGCAGTAATGTTAATATCACTGAAAACAAGCAAATGCATGTGTATTTTACTTAGTTTCAGCTGTAATAATGTGGCTTCATGTGCAATTAGTGTGCAGTAATGTTAATTCAGTGAAAACAAGCAAATGCATTGTATTTACTTAGTTTCAGCTGTAATAACGTGGATTCATGTGCAATTAGTGTGCAGTAATGTTAAAATTGGTGAAAAAGCAAATGCATGTGTATTTTACTTAGTTTGAGCTGTAAGAACCTAACATCAAATGCAATCAGTGTGCAGTATTGTTAATATCACTGAAAACAAGAAAATGCATGTGTAATTTACTTAGTTTGAGCTGTAACAACTTAAATTCATGTGCAATTAGTGTGCAGTAATGTTAATATCACTGAAAACAAGCAAATGCATGTGTATTTTACTTAGTTTCAGCTGTAATAACGTGGATTCATGTGCAATTAGTGTGCAGTAATGTTAATATCACTGAAAACAAGCAAATGCATGTGTATTTTACTTAGTTTCAGCTGTATAACTAATCATGTGCAATTAGTGTGCAGTAATGTTAATATTGTGAAAAAGCAAGCATGTGTATTTTACTTAGTTTCAGCTGTAAGTAACATTCATGTGCAATTAGTGTGCAGTAATGTTAATATCACTGAAAACAAAAATGCATGTGTAATTTACTTAGTTTGAGCTGTAAAACTTAAATTCATGTGCAATTAGTGTGCAGTAATGTTTATCACTGAAAACAAGCAAATGCATTTGTATTTTACTTAGTTTCAGCTGTAATAACGTGGATTCATGTGCAATTAGTGTGCAGTAATGTTAATATCACTGAAAACAAGCAAATGCACGTGTATTTTACTTAGTTTCAGCTGTAATAACGTGGATTCATGTGCAATTAGTGTGCAGTAATGTTAATATCACTGAAAACAAGCAAATGCATTTGTATTTTACTTAGTTTCAGCTGTAATAACGTGGATTCATGTGCAATTAGTGTGCAGTAATGTTAATATCACTGAAAACAAGCAAATGCATTGTATTTTACTTAGTTTCAGCTGTAATAAGTGGATTCATGTGCAATTAGTGTGCAGTAATGTTAATATCACTGAAAACAAGCAAATGCATGTGTATTTTACTTAGTTTCAGCTGTAATAACGTGGATTCATGTGCAATTAGTGTGCAGTAATGTTAATATCACTGAAAACAAGCAAATGCATTGTATTTTACTTAGTTCAGCTGTAATAACGTGGTTCATGTGCAATTAGTGTGCAGTAATGTTAATATCACTGAAAACAAGCAAATAATTGTGTATTTTACTTAGTTTCAGCTGTAATAACGTGGATTCATGTGCAATTAGTGTGCAGTAATGTTAATATCACTGAAACAAGCAAATGCACGTGTATTTTACTTAGTTTCAGCTGTAATACGTGGATTCATGTGCAATTAGTGTGCAGTAAAGTGAATATCACTGAAAACAAGCAAATGCATGTGTAATTTACTTAACTTCAGCTGTAATAACTTAAAATCATGTGCAATTAGTGTGCAGTAATGTTAAAGGGCTACTCTCGCCATATCTTTTTATTTCATTTCTGGGTAGTTTTTGACGTAAAAACAGGAACCGTGAAAAGAGGTGTTAATGAACGAATTTCGAAATTTAAAAAGTGCAGTACCTGTTTTTACGTCAAAAACTACCCAGAAATGAAATAAAAAAATTTGGTGAGAGTAGCCCTTTAAAATTGGTGAAAACAAGCAAGTGCATGTGTAATTTACTTAGTTTGAGCTGTAAGAACCTAACATCATGTGCAATTAGTGTGCAGTATTGTTAATATCATTGAAAACAAGCTAATGCATGTGTAATTTACTTAGTTTGAACTGTAACAACCTAAGATCATGTGCAATTAGTGTGCAGTATGTTAATATCACTGAAAACAAGCAAATGCATGTGTAATTTACTTAGTTTGAGCTGTAACAACTTAAATTCATGTGCAATTAGTGTGCAGTAATGTTAATATCACTGAAAACAAGCAAATGAATGTGTATTTTACTTAGTTTCAGCTGTAATAAAAGTGGATTCAAGTGCAATTAGTGTGCAGTAATGTTAATATCACTGAAAACAAGCAAATGCATGTGTATTTTACTTAGTTTCAGCTGAAATAATGCGGCTTCAAGTGCAATAGTTTGCGGCTATGTTAAAATCACTGAAAACAAGCAAATGCATGTATTTTACTTAGTTTCCGCTGTAATAACGTGGATCATGTGCAATTGGTGTGCAGTAATGTTAATATCACTGAAAACAAGCAAATGCACGTGTATTTTACTTAGTTTCAGCTGTAATAACGTGGATTCATGTGAAATTAGTGTGCAGTAATGTTAATATCACTGTAAACAAGCAAATGCATTTGTATTTTACTTAGTTTCAGCTGTAATAACGTGGATTCATGTGCAATTAGTGTGCAGTAATGTTAATATCACTGAAAACCAGCAAATGCATGTGTATTTTACTTAGTTTCAGCTGTAAGAATGTGGCTTCATGTGCAATTAGTGTGCAGTAATATTAATATCAGTGAAAACAAGCAAATGCATTTGTATTTTACTTAGCTTCAGCTGTAATAACGTGGATTCATGTGCAATTAGTGTGCAGTAATGTTAAAATCACTGAAAACAAGCAAATACATGTGTATTTTACTTAGTTTCAGCTGAAATAATGCGGCTTCAAGTGCAATTAGTTTGCGGTAATGTTAAAATCACTGAAAACAGCAAATGCATATGTATTTTACTTAGTTTCAGCTGTAATAACGTGGATTCATGTGCAATTAGTGTGCAGTAATGTTAATATCACTGAAAACAAGCAAATGCACGTGTATTTTACTTAGTTTCAGCTGTAATAACGTGGATTCATGTGAATTAGTGTGCAATAATGTTAATATCACTGAAAACAAGCAAAATGCATTTGTATTTTACTTAGTTTTCAGCTGTAATAACGTGGATTCATGTGCAATTAGTGTGCAGTAATGTTAATATCACTGAAAAACAAGCAAATGAATGTGTATTTTACTTAGTTTCAGCTGTAATAATGTGGCTTCATGTGCAATTAGTGTGCAATAATATTAATATCAGTGAAAACAAGCAAATGAATTTGTATTTTACTTAGTTTCAGCTGTAATAACGTGGATTCATGTGCAATTAGTGTGCAGTAATGTTAAATCACTGAAAACAAGCAAATACATGTGTATTTTACTTAGTTTCAGCTGTAATAACGTGGATTCATGTGCAATTAGTGTGCAGTAATGTTAATATCACTGAAAACAAGCAAATGCACGTGTATTTACTTAGTTTCAGCTGTAATAACGTGGATTCATGTGAATTAGTGTGCAGTAATGTTAATATCACTGAAAACAAGCAAATGCATTTGTATTTTACTTAGTTTCAGCTGTAATAACGTGGATTCATGTGCAATTAGTGTGCAGTAATGTGAATATCACTGAAAACAAGCAAATGCATGTGTATTTTACTTAGTTTCAGCTGTAATAATGTGGCTTCATGTGCAATTAGTGTGCAGTAATATTAATATCAGTGAAAACAAGCAAATGCATTTGTATTTTACTTAGCTTCAGCTGTAATAACGTGGATTCATGTGCAATTAGTGTGCAGTAATGTTAAAATCACTGAAAACAAGCAAATGCACGTGTATATTTACTTAGTTTCAGCTGTAATAACGTGGATTCATGTGCATTAGTGTGCAGTAAAGTGAATATCACTGAAAACAAGCAATGCATGTGTAATTTACTTATCTTCAGCTGTAATAACTTAAAATCATGTGCAATTAGTGTGCAGTAATGTTAATATCACTGAAAACAAGCAATACTGTGTATTTACTTAGTTTCAGCTGTAATAACGTGGATTCATGTGCATTTAGTGTGCAGTAATGTTAATATCACTGAAACAAGCAAATGCATCTGTATTTTACTTAGTTTCAGCTGTAATAATGTGGCTTCATGTGAATTAGTGTGCAGTAATATTATATCAGTGAAAACAAGCAATGCATTTGTATTTTACTTAGCTTCAGCTGTAATAACGTGGATTCATGTGCAATTAGTGTGCAGTAATGTTAAAATTGGTGAAACAAGCAAGTGCATGTGTAATTTACTTAGTTTGAGCTGTAAGAACCTAACATCATGTGCAATTAGTGTGCAGTATTGTTAATATCACTGAAAACAAGCAAATCCATGTGTAATTTATTTAGTTTGAGCTTTAACAACTTAATTCATGTGCAATTAGTGTGCAGTAATGTTAATATCACTGAAACAGCAAATGCATGTGTATTTTACTTAGTTTCAGCTGTAATAATGTGGCTTCATGTGCAATTAGTGTGCAGTAAAATTAATATTACTGCAAACAAGCAAATGCATTTGTATTTTACTTAGTTTCAGCCTGTAATAACGTGGATTCATGTGCAATTAGTGTGCAGTAATGTTAATATCACGAAAAGAAGCAATGCATGTGTATTTTACTTAGTTTCAGCTGCAATAACGTGGATTCATGTGCAATTAGTGTGCAGTAATGTTAACATCACTGAAACAGCAAATGCACGTGTATTTTACTAGTTTCAGCTGTAATACGTGGATTCATGTGCAATTAGTGTGCAGTAATGTTAATATCACTGAAAACAAGCAAATGCACGTGTATTTTACTTAGTTTCAGCTGTAATAACGTGGATTCATGGTGCAATTAGTGTGCAGTAAAGTGAATATCACTAAAAACAAGCAATGCATGTGTAATTTACTTATCTTCAGCTGTAATGATTAAAATCATGTGCAATTAGTGTGCAGTAATGTTAAAGGGCTACTCTCGCGATATTTTTTATTTCATTTCTGGGTAGTTTTTGACGTAAAAACAGGAACCGTGAAAGAGGTGTTAATGAACCAATTTCGAAATTTAAAAAGTGCAGTACCTGTTTTTACGTCAAAAACTACCCAGAAATGAAATAAAAAAATTGGTGAGAGTAGCCCTTTAAAATTGGTGAAAACAAGCAAATGCATGTGTAATTTACTTAGTTTGAGCTGTAACAATCTATAATCATGTGCAATTAGTGTGCAGTATTGTTAATATCACTGAAAACAAGCAAATGCATGTGTAATTTACTTAGTTTGAGCTGTAACAACTTAAATTCATGTGCAATTAATGTGCAGTAATGTTAATATCACTGAAACAAGCAAATGAATGTGTATTTACTTAGTTTCAGCTGTAAAAAAGTGGATTCATGTGCAATTAGTGTCCAGTAATGTTAATATCACTGAAAACAAGCAATGCATGTGTATTTTACTTAGTTTCAGCTGAAATAATGCGGCTTCAAGTGCAATTAGTTTGCGGTAATGTTAAAATCACTGAAACAAGCAAATGCATGTGTATTTTAATTAGTTTCAGCTGTAATAACGTGGATTCATGTGCAATTAGTGTGCAGTAATGTTAATATCACTGAAAACAAGCAAATGCACGTGTATTTTACTTAGTTTCAGCTGTAATAACGTGGATTCATGTGAAATTAGTGTGCAGTAATGTTAATATCACTGAAAACAAGCAATGCATTTGTATTTTACTTAGTTTCAGCTGTAATAACGTGGATTCATGTGCAATTAGTGTGCCAGTAATGTTAATATCACTGAAAACCAGCAAATGCATGTGTATTTTACTTAGTTTCAGCTGTAATAATGTGGCTTCATGGCAATTAGTGTGCAGTAATATTAATATCAGTGAAAACAAGCAAATGCATTTGTATTTTACTTAGCTTCAGCTGTAATAACGTGGATTCATGTGCAATTAGTGTGGAGTAATGTTAATATCACTGAAAACAAGCAATGCACGTGTATTTACTTAGTTTCAGCTGTAATAACGTGGATTCATGTGAAATTAGTGTGCAGTAATGTTAATATCACTGAAAACAAGCAAATGCATTTGTATTTTACTTAGTTTCAGCTGTAATAACGTGGATTCATGTGCATTATTGTGCAGTAATGTTAATATCACTGAAAACAAGCAAATGCATGTGTATTTTACTTAGTTTCAGCTGTAATAATTGGCTTCATGTGCAATTAGTGTGCAGTAATATTAATATCAGTGAAAACAAGCAAATGCATTTGTATTTTACTTAGCTTCAGCTGTAATAACGTGGATTCATGTGCAATTAGTGTGCAGTAATGTAAAATCACTGAAACAAGAAAATACATGTGTATTTACTTAGTTTCAGCTTAATAACGTGGATTCATGTGCAATTAGTGTGCAGTAAAGTGAATATCACTGAAAACAAGCAAATGCATGTGTAATTTACTTATCTTCAGCTGTAATAACTTAAAATCATGTGCAATTAGTGTGCAGTAATGTTAATATCACTGAAAACAAGCAATACATGTGTATTTTACTTAGTTTCAGCTGTAATAACGTGGATTCATGTGCATTAGTGTGCAGTAATGTTAATATCACTGAAAACAAGCAATGCATCTGTATTTTACTTAGTTTCAGCTGTAATAATGTGGCTTCATGTGAAATTAGTGTGCAGTAATATTAATATCAGTGAAAACAAGCAAATGCATTTGTATTTTACTTAGCTTCAGCTGTAATAACGTGGATTCATGTGATATGTGCAATTATGGTGAAACAAGTAATGTTTAATTTAATTGAGCTGAAACCTACATCATGTGCATTAGTGTCAGTATGTAAACTGAAAAAGCAAATGCATGTGTATTAATTTATTTAGTTTTTGAGCATTTAGCACAACTTAAATTCAGGTGCAATTAGTGTGCAGTAATGTTAATATCACTGAAAACAAGCAAATGCATGTGTATTTTTACTTAGTTTCAGCTGTAATAATGTGGCTTCATGTGCAATTAGTGTGCAGTAAATTAATATTACTGCAAACAAGCAAATGCATGTGTAATTTACTTAGTTTCCGCTGTAGTAACTTAAAATCATGTGCAATTGGTGTGCAGTAATGTTAAAATTGGTGAAAACAAGCAAGTACATGTGTAATTTACTTAGTTTGAGCTGTAAGAACCTAACATCATGTGCAATTAGTGTGCAGTATTGTTAATATCACTGAAAACAAACAAATGCATGTGTAATTTACTTACTTTGAGCGGTAACAACTTAAATTCATGTGCAATTAGTGTGCAGTAATGTTAGTATCACTGAAACAAGCAATGCATTTGTATTTTACTTAGTTTCAGCTGTAATAACGTGGATTCATTTTCAATTAGTGTGCAGTAATGTTAATATCACTGAAAACAAGCAAATGCACGTGTATTTTACTTAGTTTCAGCTGTAATAACGTGGATTCATGTGCAATTAGTGTCCAGTAATGTTAAAATCACTGAAAACAAGCAAATGCATTTGTATTTTACTTAGTTTCAGCTGTAATAACGTGGATTCATGTGCAATTAGTGTGCAGTAATGTTAATATCACTGAAAACAAGCAAATGCATTTGTATTTTACTTAGTTTCAGCTGTAATAACGTGGATTCATGTGCAATTAGTGTGCAGTAATGTTAATATCACTGAAAACAAGCAAATGCATGTGTATTTTACTTAGTTTCAGCTGTAATAATGTGGCTTCATGTGCAATTAGTGTGCAGTAATATTAATATCAGTGAAAACAAGCAAATGCATTTGTATTTTACTTAGCTTCAGCTGTAATAACGTGGATTCATGTGCAATTAGTGTGCAGTAATGTTAAAATCACTGAAAACAAGCAAATACATGTGTATTTTACTTAGTTTCAGCTGTAATAACGTGGATTCATGTGCAATTAGTGTGCAGTAATGTTAATATCACTGAAAACAAGCAAATGCACGTGTATTTTACTTAGTTTCAGCTGTAATAACGTGGATTCATGTGCAATTAGTGTGCAGTAAAGTGAATATCACTGAAAACAAGCAAATGCATGTGTAATTTACTTATCTTCAGCTGTAATAACTTAAAATCATGTGCAATTAGTGTGCAGTAATGTTAAAGGGCTACTCTCGCCATATCTTTTTATTTCATTTCTGGGTAGTTTTTGACGTAAAAACAGGAACCGTGAAAAGAGGTGTTAATGAACGAATTTCGAAATTTAAAAAGTGCAGTACCTGTTTTTACGTCAAAAACTACCCAGAAATGAAATAAAAAAATTTGGTGAGAGTAGCCCTTTAAAATTGGTGAAAACAAGCAAGTGCATGTGTAATTTACTTAGTTTGAGCTGTAAGAACCTAACATCATGTGCAATTAGTGTGCAGTATTGTTAATATCATTGAAAACAAGCTAATGCATGTGTAATTTACTTAGTTTGAACTGTAACAACCTAAGATCATGTGCAATTAGTGTGCAGTATTGTTAATATCACTGAAAACAAGCAAATGCATGTGTATTTTACTTAGTTTCCGCTGTAATAACGTGGATTCATGTGCAATTGGTGTGCAGTAATGTTAATATCACTGAAAACAAGCAAATGCACGTGTATTTTACTTAGTTTCAGCTGTAATAACGTGGATTCATGTGAAATTAGTGTGCAGTAATGTTAATATCACTGTAAACAAGCAAATGCATTTGTATTTTACTTAGTTTCAGCTGTAATAACGTGGATTCATGTGCAATTAGTGTGCAGTAATGTTAATATCACTGAAAACCAGCAAATGCATGTGTATTTTACTTAGTTTCAGCTGTAAGAATGTGGCTTCATGTGCAATTAGTGTGCAGTAATATTAATATCAGTGAAAACAAGCAAATGCATTTGTATTTTACTTAGCTTCAGCTGTAATAACGTGGATTCATGTGCAATTAGTGTGCAGTAATGTTAAAATCACTGAAAACAAGCAAATACATGTGTATTTTACTTAGTTTCAGCTGAAATAATGCGGCTTCAAGTGCAATTAGTTTGCGGTAATGTTAAAATCACTGAAACAAGCAAATGCATGTGTATTTTACTTAGTTTCAGCTGTAATAACGTGGATTCATGTGCAATTAGTGTGCAGTAATGTTAATATCACTGAAAACAAGCAAATGCACGTGTATTTTATTTAGTTTCAGCTGTAATAACGTGGATTCATGTGAAATTAGTGTGCAATAATGTTAATATCACTGAAAACAAGCAAATGCATTTGTATTTTACTTAGTTTCAGCTGTAATAACGTGGATTCATGTGCAATTAGTGTGCAGTAATGTTAATATCACTGAAAACAAGCAAATGCATGTGTATTTTACTTAGTTTCAGCTGTAATAATGTGGCTTCATGTGCAATTAGTGTGCAGTAATATTAATATCAGTGAAAACAAGCAAATGCATGTGTATTTCACTTAGTTTCAGCTGTAATAATGTGGCTTCACGTGCCAATAGTGTGCAGTAATGTTAAAATCACTGAAAACAAGCAAATGCAAATGTAATTTACTTAGTTTCAGCTGTAACTAGCCGGGGGCATTCGCTACGCTCGCTTCCCGGAGCCCGAAAAGTACAAAAAGTTTAATGTGATTGGCAAGCTTTACGCACTGCATTCGCTCCCGCTCATGCCTCTTCCGACCCCTCGAACAGTGGTTTAGCTCGCCCTCGCTCGCCTGTCTTTGTAATGTCAAGATTGAAGCGTTTAAAATGCATGGAAATTAGTTTTTAGCGATCAGCCTCGTTTTCATATTGAATACCTCGTTTTTATCAGATAAGCCTTTCCTGATGGTAGAGTAGATAAGATAAAATATGAAAGCTTGTTTTATTTTAGTGATAACAACAATTAGCTAACTAAAAGTTAGGTGCATCCATTGGCACTTCACTGTGGTCCAAATATGATGAACTGCCATAATTTAAATTGATGTTGACTTACAGAAGTAAAGTTTTGTTTCCAGAATCTGATAAAATGGATGCATTGAATGTTGATTGGTATGAAGCGTTCAATGCTTGCATTTGTACAATGAAGTAGATCAGTGGATCTAAAGTGTGAAAAAGGAAACTTATATTCCACTTAATATGTTGATTCATTACTAATTCAAAGATAAAAAAGTATGCGATTTGTTTAACATAGACATTGGGAGCTCAATATATTGTTCTTGAAAAATGTTGCTGTCCATAAAGATGAATCCAATGTCTGAAAAAACAATGATATTTTTAGTACTTGTACATAAATAATTGTAATATGAAAATAACCAATTGAAAATGGATGGGCTAAAACTTGATTGGAGGGCCTATTGTTTTGCCCAATAGTATATTGACCTTGTATTAGGACAGTTTCCACAATAGAAAAGGGCATTTTCCTTGTACGAGTGTATACAACAGGAGACTTGGTATTATTTGGGAATACTTTAGTCGACATTGTTAAAGCATCTGAATGCTCATGGATTTCTGATAGATCTGAACACTCATTGAACTTATAGGCAGCAGATATAGATACATGTGAAATGCCTAGGCTAACTTGATAAATTGCTCACTACATATGGCGGAACCATTATACGATAGAAAGAGATTTCTTATGATTGGGACAGATGGGGAGATCCCACTGTATTATGTGTGACAACAAAACGTTAACCTTCCATTAGGTTAGTTGTTCATTTGAAACATTATCATTGACTTTTGCGATCTTCATATAAAAGAAAAATTATTGTTCTTGTTACCATCAAAGTAGGAATTGAGCTTGACTTACCCATGAGCTGTTTACTTTACTTGACATGGATGAAAAAACAATTTCAATGCCTTTAAAGACTGAGAAATGACTGTTTTGGAAGTCGCCATTGTACTCAGACATGGCCATTGAATTGAGCTGAATGCTTAAAAAACAATGATATTATTACTACTTGTACATTAATAATCGTAATATCAAAAGAAACCAATTGAAGTTCCAAATGATAAATTTTCAATAGCAAAACAATATTAAGAAATGAAACAGATAACAGTGGGTTCAGAAATTACTCCCGACCAATGTTTTAAACAATCAATGAAATAGAAGTGACGTAAGCAATTTATTGTTCATATAGCAAGCCGAAGAAAAAAAATGAGAATATACAATTGTTACCTTTCATGTCGTGCAAGAAACAGGTGTCACTTAGGTCCATAACTGTCAATCTGCTTTTATTTCTATTTCCAGCATCAAGTTCGGTTGAAATTCAAATATCTGTTAAAGAAATTTTAGAGGAACGATAAACTATTGGAATTCTGTAACATAGTATTGAGCAAAATCATAAAACAGACACCAGAGGAAAACAGGCATATTTAGAAGTCCTAATCCCATATTGCAAATTTCAAACTCTCCAGCTTAGACTTGTATTCCAGAATGCCATCATGAGTCTTAATTCCCAGCCCATCTTATGTATTGCAGATTCCCGTAAAGAAATCCTTGTTACAGATTCCCTATTCCAAATTCCCTTTTCCAAATTCTGGTCTCTGTATACCGTAGTCCAGATTCTGTATTCCGTATTGTAGACAGCCCATTCCGAATTCGCAATCCAAATTTCGTTTTCCGATTACGAATTCCATTTCCCAGACTCGGTCTGCTGTGTCTTATTTCGTGTTCTGGCTTTTAGTTTGGCCCTCTTGAGCACAGGACTTATTTCATTGCTGAATTGAAGAGGGGTCAAACCAAAGATTGACCCTGAAACCGCAACTCTGTTTTTTTCCTTGTGTTCAGAGAGGGGAAGAAATTTAAAACCTCACTCTGTTTTTGGAGTGAAATGCTGGCAACAAAAATATATTGTCTCCGGGAGCATTGAAACTCGAAATATAATAAATTACACATGAACTTGTAGCTAAGAGAGCAGCAAATCCAATAAAAATAACTTCGTTTATTAAAAACGTCTTTCCAAATTGTCAGAGGAATTTACTTCAGAAAATGATATTTGTTGTAGAGTATTCAATACTTGAAACACACTTTACAAACTTCTGGACATTTGAAAGACTTAATACTTGGTGGTCACTATTAGTAGACTTCATAGTTCTTCAACTGAAAGATAAAATGAAAAGGGGGTCCCGGATTCAGTGTAATTTTTGTATGGAAATAATTAATGTATTGGTGAGATGAATTTTGGAAAAATTATAATTAGCATAATGTGAGCAGAAATTTAGTACACTTGATAATTCTTGGAGCTGAAGAAAGACAGAAAGGAAAATCCCAGATACATGGTTACTTTTGAACAAAATTTATTAATGTAATTGTGAGATCATTTTTGGAAAAAAATTAATTTGCCAGAGTATAAGGAATTTAATTTGCTGAATAGTACTTAGCAACAATAACTTTCAATTGCGGATTGAAATGCATTATCTTTGAGTTAATATGAAGAAAAAATTCCACCAACAGAATTCTTGTGATGTGACGGCTTGCAAATCATCAATAAATTTCTATGAGACACTGAGATTCAAGAAAAACAATGTATAAAAATTAAGAAGCAAATGCAGGCATCGTGAAGAATTTAAAAAATGGTGATCAATTGTAGTAGATTTAATGATTCTTGAAGTCAAAGATAAAATGAAATAGTTGTCCCAGTACTGGAATTATTAATGTATTCTTGAGATGATTCTTGGGAAAATTTCAATTTGGAAATGTATAAGGAACTTAAAATATTATTTATTACTTACAGACAAAGACATTTGAGTGCAGATTCAAAGGCATTAGCCATTAAGTTGAGGTAAGACATATAATTCAGGAAATAACTTCTTGTGATTTGATTATTTAGAAATTATTTAGGCCTCTCAGTACAGACTGAATTTGAAGACAAATATCTGAAACATAGAAAATCAATGCTTAATGTGTTCAAATTATAAGAAAAGTTGTGAACATGTAGGTAGATGAAAATGGAATGCCTCAACCACCCTCCACATACAGAATAATTTATTTACCAAGGTTAATAATTCTCAAGTTCATATTAAATTAAAACAACATGCTGCTTATACCTTGGTTCAGATATATCAGGATTGTCTTTGTGAAAAGTAATAAACTGTTGGAGGGTGAAGTAAGATTTACCTGAAAGTGGAATGAAACTAAGCCAGTTTCTTTCTTAAAAAATACCAAAACAGAAATTACCTTCTCCAAAACGTTTAAAGGTTGTCTGCCCGTGTTCAGCCAGCATTTTCAAGGTCTCAGCAACAATTTCCACCAGCTATTTCTCCCTGAAACTTCTCCGACTTTGCAAAAAGATCCAATTACAGAACCATGTGCTTTCGAAATCTGATATCTTGTTGTGGTGGGTCTGGTAGTTCATGAAGGAGGCGGGGGGAATTTTCGAGAAGGTGGAAAACAAAACTTGCTATAACTCCAGAACCGAGAGGAATATTGAAGAACCGAAAACGGCATCTTGATCAGCGTGATGGAGCGATTATGTCCATTACAATAGGCCTTTTCACGGAAAGAAAAGCATGCTGGGAAAAAGGGAAATATTTTTCGATTTTGAGCGCATGAGGCACACAATTTTTAGTTTTTAATTGAGATCAGAGACGATAATTTAATTGTCACAACGTATCATTCGAACAGCCTAATGGATTGAAAAATCATACAGACCTACCTATAGATATGAGGTATGTTATTCTAAATTTATTTCAATCAACTTTCCCACAGAAACCGTGCTGATCCTTCACAAACTACGGCGGCCTTCGCCACTGTTTACAAAATAGGGGCCTAGCTACCGCGACAGAAGTCAACATTTTTGCCTGTATCTCCAGAAATCTGCTTGTCACCCTCTCCGAACTTAAAATGAAGCATCCCCTATTATTAAAAGAAATAATCTGCAAAAATCCCATTTTTCGGGCAATAGATTCTGACACAGTGGTATTTTAAATTTTTCCTTCTTCTACTTCGGCTCCGACTTACAGTCAGAAGGGCGTCCAAAACATGCAACAGGCTTAAGAACGCGCACAACCCAGACAAGGGGGGGGGCGAACAGGGGGTAAATAAACATTTATAAATATCAGCTGACATTTTCCCCGCCAAATTTCAAAATTTGTTCCCAATTGTCGGCTTATATCAATACATGTTAGAAATTGTTTTATTGTTTATTGGAATATTGGAATATTATGTGGAAAATGTAGGCCAGTGACTTGCATTTTTTGAAGAATTAAATATGGGAAAGGATAAATGTTGTGTTTCCGGGTGCCAGAACAGGAAAGGTTGCTCAGAAGAATGGTTTGTTAGAAGTCATGTCGAGAAATTAAAGTTTCATGTTTTCCCAGTGGATGTTGTTTGAAGACAAAAATGAGAGCTTGCAATAAAGAAGGCACTAGATAAGAAATGCTTCACTGCAGCTGACCACAAAGTTGTGTGCTCAAACCATTTTGAGTAGGGGAAACCTACACCAGTATCCCCATCACCGTCAATATTCTATGCAAGAAGGTGGACAACATTTGCATCGCATTATTCTATCTGGACTTGCAGAAATATGCTGAAACTGTGGACAAACAAATATGCCACATAAAGAGATTTGTGGCATTTCATGGCTTTTTACAGCATCTTTGAAAAATGCAGTTGCTGCTTTTTCTTCATTTAGATTCCATGAGTTTCATTAGAACACATGAGTTTGGTTTCACCTCTTGAAGTTTCTGAAAGAATACTTCCTCATCAATTTTGATGGGTTCACTACCTCTAGGGCCAAATGCCCTCTTTACTATAGAATTGATCTGTGGTTGTTTAATTTCTTTGGAAAGTACATGCTTTTCAAATGTAAGGTTTCTGATCTTACAGCCCTTGATGACCTTTTTCGACCTGTCATTATATTTGCTTTTAACTTCTGTACATGATGGGTTGGTTAGACCCTCAAAAACAGCAAAATTGATCTTGTATAGGACTGCAATAACATGGTTACAACAACGGGACAGCCCAGCAGTGCAACTGCAGTATGCTGTCAAAACGAATCCAGATTTATCCACCAAGATCCAATTAGTATGAGGTGGACAAGACACCTTTTGTGACGGTAAAACAGAACTTTTGAAGATGATATTACCCTTGTTGTCTCCATCCAATTTTAACGACACAATTTGGGAAACAAATCCACTTTTGAAATACGAATAAGCCTTCATTATTTTGTATTTACCAACATAGTCTGTGTCAAAAGCTTTCTTCTCCAAAATGTAATGAAAATTTTTTCCAAGGTCAACAGGGGGCCAGCTTTTCAAGTCATTTTCCCAACCAGAAGTAACCTCTAAAGGATCAGCAAGATGGTTCAATTCGAGGACAGCATTGTATTCCATTCTAATAATTTCATGAAGATTGTTATCATTTAAAGGTTTTTCCTTGTTTTCAAAACTTACTAAAGCTCTAGCAGCCAAGTCCCGTTTAGAGCCTGTAACATTACGACCTCTTTGGTGCAAATAAAACTTCAACTCCTCAACAGAAAATTCCAAAAAATCATCATAACAGACTTTTTCTTCAGCTTTCATGATTAAACATTGATTTTCTATTGAACATGTCCCATTTTCCACACAATATTCCAATAAACAATAAACAAAAAAACAATTTCTGACACGTATTGATATCAGCTGACAATTGTGAACAAACTTTGAATTTGGCGGGGAAAATGTCAGCTGATATTTATAAGTGTTTATTTACCCCCTGTTCGCCCCCTTGTCTGGGTTGTGCGCGTTTTTAAATCTGTTGCATGTTTTAGACGCCCTTCTGACTGTAAGTCGGGGCCGAAGTAGAAGAAGGAAAAATTCAAAATACCACTCTGTCAGAATCTATTGCTCGAAAAATGGGATTTTTGCAGATTATTTCTTTTAATAATAGGGGATGCTTCATTTTAAGTTTGGAGAGGGTGACAAGCAGATTTCTGGAGATACAGGCAAAAATGTTGACTTCTGTCGCGGTAGCTAGGCCCCTATTTTGTAAACAGTGGCGAAGGCCGCCGTAGTTTGTGAAGGATCAGCACTGTTTCTGTGGGAAAGTTGATTGAAATAAATTTAGAATAACATACCTCATATCTATAGGTAGGTCTGTATGATTTTTCAATCCAATAGGTTGTTCGAGTGATACGTTGTGAGAATTAAATTATCGTCTTTGATCTCAATTAAAAGCTAAAAATTGTGTGCCTCATGCGCTCAAAATCGAAAAATATTTCCCTTTTTCCCAGCATGCTTTTCTTTCCGTGAAAAGGCCTATTAAAGGTGAAACTTTTCCGGCAAGGGTCTAAAAAACTAAAGTTTTTGCGTCCTTTTTTGGGCGCCTCAAAACATTATGTTTTCACTAAGAAATCCCACTGGAAAGCACCTCGAAATTGTTTTCACCTCTCAAAAAAGGGCAAAATACAGAAAAAATTAGAGGAAAAAAGTCGACATTACTTTAGCTGCGTTATCAGGGAAGAGTTATCGAAAGTTTCAACAGAAAAAATCTCTTGAGAACGACC
>RQOL01000387.1:0-75675 GCA_013076295.1 Sanderia malayensis | reverse complement strand
AGAATTTATGATTTATTTTCTGTGATTTTCATTGCTTGAAGAGGCTTTATAATGTCGAAGCAGGTATCAGCGAGAGAAAGAAGGCGTACATGTATTTACTTCGGCATGAGTCGAAGCTCTCCTATCGAGATCGCTAGACAGTGTAAAATATCCAAGTCTGGCGTAGAGAGGATCTGCAAAGAGGGAGGGACTGCAAGAGAAAGTCCATAAGAAAAGGAATGGCAGGCCAGAAATTCTAAGCCGCAGGGACAAAGATCGCTTCCTTCCAAATTTCAAAACTATGAGGGAAAGCAATCCTAATGTCCATGGGATGGAAGTGGCGAAGGAATGTGACATCACGGAGGTAAGTAAGAAGACCTTGTGTTGAGTGTTTGCTACCTCGGCTATCAGTATATTCGCCCTAGATGAAAGGCCTGCTGACTCTGAGAGACAAAAAAGAAGAGGGTGGCATATGCCCTATTGGTGTTGAAAGACACTAGCCCTACTTATTGGACAGAGGATGTGTTGCTGTACCTGGATGGAGTATTCTTCGTCCATAAATCCAATCCATATGAGGATGCTTTGTCCCCAGCAGGCAGAGTATGGAGGAAGCCGGGTGAAGGCCTGGAAATTACTGCGAAGGGGAGCAAGGATCTGGCAGATGGAAGGGTATGTCACTATGTGGTAGGTATTTGCTGGGGCTGGGGCTGTATTGGTGGAGGAGTATTCCACATGAATGGCAAGTATTTTTCTAATTTTATTGAATCGACATTGCATCAGTACTTTTAGATTACCCAAGCCAGAACAGTGCTATGGCAAGAAATGCAATGGAGAACATTGGAGCAAAAGTTGTCAATATTCCACCAAGGTCCCGGACATCAACCCGATAGAGAACTTTTTTCACAACATTAAAACATAACTGAAGAAGGATGCATTGGAAAGAAGGATAACAAGAGAGACTTTTAATGATTTCAAACTCAGAGTTATAGATACCATTACTAATTATGATACAGATATAAAGACAAGACAATTCAAAGCATGTACAATCATTTAACTATAATTTCTAAAATAAAGCTTGTAGAACTAAGTATTAATCAAATTTTGTTGTATATACAGTTGCAGAATTGGTAGAAATTTATGCCTGAAATATTCTTGTTTGTAGATTGGGCAGCAGCAAGGGATAAAGTTATTGAAATAAACGTAGAAGTTCTCGTATTATGTAAGTAAAAATTGACTATTGGTCAATACGTGATATGCCACATTATTTTAAACATTAAACATTGTTGTCAACCTGTGATGTATGTTCAAATGAGATGAACTGAAATGTCAAAAAATATTGTTTGTTTTCACTCTCCAGCTTCTACTAATATTTTGAATACAATGCACTTGTATTCTGCAAATGACACATCCAGAAATTAAATACACGTGGTGCAAGGGGTCATACCAGGAAGTCAAGCTGATGGCAAATAGTATGCATCCCTACGATTTACACTACAATTTACAATATATAATAATTAAAAACAGGGTGTTCTCCTTCACAGAGAGGAATGAAGATGTTCTTAAAAGATGTACATCACTAATGTACACAATCTACACATTTTAATTATTTCTTTTTAACACTTCCACAGAGATATGAAGGAAAGATTGGACAGTTTACAAAGTCTTTGAGTAGAAAGTCACATGACTTGTCTTTTAATCTCTTGGAATTGTAAACTGTGGAGGTTATTTGGATATTTCTCAGCAATTCAAAAGGTCGTATGTTCACTTATTTTTTCAAAAGATGTACATAAATTGTGTACATCTTTTATACATATTTCCAAAATTTATTACGAGATGTGAATGGAAATATTTGTCTTTTTCCTAGTGTAAACTGTTTTGTAAACTGTCCAGCTTGGAAGACACCAATACAATACATAGCGGGACACTGATTAGAACAAAAGGTAATGCAGCAAATTAATACAATTATACCAAAAACGATTATACCTGTTCGCGAGGCTGTCTATTGTTCATTTATTTCAGTTGATGTCCAACAACAGTCTTGTGAAACAACAACCACAAGGAGTGACCATCTGCTCACTGGCCTTGAACTGATGGCGAAAGGAGAAGTATTTCCTATGGACATCCATCATCTCTGTCTCTTATCATCAATAATTGAGCCTTTGATGAAAAATAATGGGAGACTTTGATGTGGCAAACACTGGAGTGTCGTTGGAGAACTCGATATCCAATATCGATACTCGATATCGGCATAGCTGGTTTTTGGCGCAGCAAAATGCACAATGTGACCTTCCAACAACAAAAGCATGTCACTCCAAGGCAAAATGGCTGGCGTATAGCGAAAGTCATTCAGAAAATGACCTCTTTTTCTTCAACTCCTAGCCAGGCATACGAACATGTCGCAGGTATCCATACCAGAAGCAGATGTCCTGCTTTGCTTCTTCCATGCTGGCAGGGTCTTTGGAGCACGTTTCAAGGTAGGGTGACCTTCACTTCTCAGAACTTGGCTATCTAGCTTTGTGACATATTCATATGCTGTGCGATAGCCAGGATGTCCTGAGAAGTGTACCACAATGTCCTTCGTTTCTTGTAGGTGCTTCTTTACTTTCGACCAGAGCTGAAGTTTGTCCAGCAGGACGCACATGTGGAAATGGACACCATCATCCTCACCACTTTCCATGCAGCAAGCCCACTGTAGTATGATGGCTGTAGTGACTGCATGGAATGCTGCAGGAACTGTATCACCGCATGACTCCTGTTATATCTTTCAGTGTCTGCCTTGCTGTAAGTAATTAGGTAAGCCCTTCTAACATTGTCCACATTGAATGATGATGCCATTATGATAATAATGTATAAGCAATGTAGAAAGGCTAGTCAACATGCAGTTCTGAAAATGATAACAGTAAGTGAGTGTAACCGTCATGTTATGTGAAATAAATTTGAGTTTGAAATTTCCTGCTGTTTTACTATTGTTTTCTTATGGATTGACATTGCCAGGATTTAACTCCTTCCTGAGAGACACCTTTAAAAGGCTGGCATGTTTCAAGGACAATCACTGTTGACAGATATGCACAATTAATCAGATTACATAGTTCAGGTATTACTATATCATGCAGGTAATAACAGTATTTTGCTTGCAAAATTTACCCGTTTCCCATGTGACTATTCTCTACTTTTTTCTCCAGTGCACGTGTAGCATTGTTTTCATTTTTTGTTCCAAGTTAACAAACATGCGTTGTTAAGACACTTAAAACATTTTCAGACTCTTTTTTTTCAAAATATGTTCACAATACCTTATTCTCTTTGGCAAAATCGTTTCCACCAAAAAAAATTTGTATCCGGCAACACAACCACTTTAGAGCTCCATTTGGGCCAAAAGTGGCACAATCACTTAGTTTGACGTCATGCGTAATATGTAGACAATTTTTGACATGCTCATCGAGATCAGCGCCCTTGAAAACCCCAGAAAACACGAAAACCAGCTTCATAAGTGATGTATTTCAAGAATTTGATAGGGGACAAAGTCCTGGGACACCAAGGATATTAACAGGTTTTACACGCATACGTCAAGGTCACGAACATGCGTTTTTCAGACACTGTTATAACATTTTCAGACTCGTTTTTTTCAAAATATGTTCACAATACCTTGTTCTCTTTGCCAAAATCGTTTCCACAAAAAAACAATTTGTATCGGAGAACATGACCATTTTAGAGCTCCATTTGGGCCAAAAATGGGACAATCACTTAGTTTGACGTCATGCGTAATATATAGAAATTTTTTTGACATGCTGATGGAGATCAGCGCCCTCGAAAACCCCAGAGAACATGAAAACCAGCTTCATAAGTGATGTATTTCAAGAATTTGATAGGGGACAAAAGTCCTGGACACCCAGGATTTTAACAGGTTTTACATGCATACTTCAAGTTCACGAAAATGCGTTTTTCAGACACTTTTATAACATTTTCAGATTGGTCTTTTTCACACTATATGCACAATACCTCGTTCTCCTTCCAAAATGGTTTCCACAAATAAAACAATTCGTTTCGGACAACACAACCACTTTAGAGCTCCAAATGAGCCAAAAATGGGACAATCACGTGGTATGACGTCATACGTACGATATAGAAAATTTTTGACATGCTCATCGAGATCAGCGCCCTTGAAAACCCAGAAACATGAAAACCAGCTTTATAAGTGACGTGTTTGAAGAATTTGATACAAGACAATAGGGGACAAAAGTCCTGGGACACCCCAGGATTTTAGCAAGTTTTAAACGCATACTTCTTCCCCCTCTCCCCCATAACAATGTTGTTTGTAGAGGCGGTGTTTTTCAATATCGCCGAAATTCTTTTGGCCCGACGACGAGAAAGGACTGGTGCACAAGACAACATTGTTTTTGGGGAGTGGGGGGCCGGATTCTGCTCACAGAGAACAAAGTGTGCAGAAGCACAGCATTATGGGATGCAATTTCAGGTGTCCCAGGGACTTTTGTCACCTATTGTAGCTCTGCCGATAATGTGAAAACAGTCCTCACTGTAGTTTTGAGCACATTCTGGGTTGTCGAGTAAATGTTGGCCTATAGTGAATTCGTGTTTTCGAGTTTTAGATGTTTTAGAGGCGTGAGATGGTTGTTCTCGTTGCGGAACCATTTTTTGGCGTATGTTGGAGGGCACGTGTTGTTTAATCCTGTCACATAACCGCTGAGAAATGCGACCTACGTACCTGGAATCACACCGGCATGAGATTTCGTAGACTACAAGACTTTTTTGTGTGGTAGGAACACTATCTTTATGGATGGGGGGCAGGATCTTACATGCATACTTCAAGTTCACGAACATGCGTTTTTCAGACACTTTTATAACACTAAACACCAGGCGGGGGTTGACTGTGGTGTAGCATTTGCTTATGGCTGTTTTAAGTTGTTTTTCACACCGCGTGGAAACGTTGCCGATATAGGGTAGTTTTAGATAAACAGCCCACTTTTGCGGACCAAAATTTTGTCAGCCGAGAATTCTGTGATTTTCTTGCGAAAAGTAATAAAAATGGTGTCTTCTGGATCGCCATTGTGCCATGAGGATCGTTTTGGTGGGACCAATTCGAACTGACTTTTGGATTAGAACAAATCGTGAGTCCCCGATGAACTAAAGTGTTGATAAGGTTAATTTTGAATTTCTTGGCACAGAAGGAATCCCAATGTGTATGGGTATAATTGTTCGCTAAGTTTTCATTCTCGTTCTCTTTCTGACGTACTACTCTGATAAGTGTCAGACGAAAAGCTTTAGCATTTATTATGTTTCGTTATGTTTCCGATTTTCAAAGCAATTTTAAAGTTCTGTACCGATCAAAGACTTTTAAACATTGTCGAAGGTGTAGAGCACAATAGAAATCCCACATTTAGCTGGCCGATTTTTCAACACGCTATAGTTATACACTTCGCAATCACTGGTAAGTATTATGAGCGCTGTTTTTGTACTTATCAGCTAACAAACATAATCATCAATAGTTTTGCATAATAATTTTAATAATTTTTGTTCTTCTTTGTATCCTTTCAATGACAAGAGAAGAGTTACGTGTTTATCAGACATGATATTATTGTACCTATTAAATATTTCAAGTTCAGAATTACTCCAATTTCTCTTTTGTTTCCAATAACAGATTGGAAAGACAAAAGGCTCGTTAAGAAATTAATTATATAACCACAGTTTTTCTTCTTGACTATTCCATTTACGTTTTTAATTATGTTTTCCTCATAACTAAAGGACCACTCATATTGACTTTTAAATAACGGACACCAATCTTTCCCAAACTCCTCTCAACAAAGAATTTATATTTTTGTTTTCACATGCTTTGCAAATTTAACCTCTGTAGAACGAACTGCTTTTTACCACAAATAAAAATATCGTTTTCATACTTCTTCAAGCATGTGAAAAAACATTTAGTATAAAGCCGTTTTTGAACAACTGTGCTTTCTGCTATTAATCAAATTTTTTGAATTCTTTTACAACTTCACTGGATTCAACAGGTTGATGTATTGATGTAGAATGTGTTAATGTATTCTCAGTTTATTGTCACAAGTCCCCTGTTTGTATTAGATAACATTTTTGATACAAAATTACTCTATTCCACTTTAGTGACTGCTTAAAACCAAAACAAACTGCACTTGAACGTAAGTGTGTTCATAAAATATGCATTAGCTATACTTACACTAATTATAGCATTACTTTTATATTGAATTCATACTGAAGTGTACTATAGAAATATGTAGCATTAACTTTTTGTTTTGCACCTTTACACAAGGCTATAATTATTTTCATTGTTGTTGCTAATGAGGCCATTCTCAGCAAGCAATAACATTTACAATAACATTTACAATAACATTGCCTAATTTATTTTCTGATCTATATACTTCTTTTCATATCACAACCTACACCATGCCGCAAAAGTCCAGGAGATGTATAACCGGTGACAGACGTAGCTATAAAGTGCGGGAGAATGTGCACAATTTCAGAGAGGTCAGCCCACTGTTATAATAACAATATAATAATACGAATATTTTAACGGGATTAAAGTTTCAAAAAAGAGTGTTGTTTTCAGTGCCTGTCCTGCTTAGAAAGAAAAAATGAAATGTTAAAAACATAATTTACAACTATTTAACTGTTACAAAAATAGACAGACATGATTTTTTTTCAAAAAAACTGGCAAAGTGGCTAACCTCAAATTTTATTTCACATTTATGCTAAATCGACTACGGAGATTTCAAATCCAAGATGGGCCCAAAAAATTTTGACAGGAAGTCTACTTTTCTGGTGACGTCATAAACTTGAAAAAATGCGGTTTGTACTGCCGTACATTTTTCTCGTGACCACTACAGTCTAACAAATTATATATTTGAACAGCACACAGTAAGCGCTTTCGCATGATATATAGACTTGTTATTTTTGACTTACTTTTCATTTTGGGGTATGACGTCATCATTCGCTATGACGTCATCCTCATTTATGAATAGGTGGAAATATTGTGAACAAATGAGCTTCAACATGTTCAAACCAGTGATAAAACACTTTTATTACATAATATGGTCAAATGGGGGGGGGGGTGTTGATGTTATGGAAGCCATTCATCTTTATCACTCTCCTCACAAACTGCCAAAAAAATGTAGTTGAGCTCATCCGATCCGTTCCAAGTTGATTATCTTCATCTTATTCCCTGTACACTTAGGATCGTTTTTGTTGTGTCCAATTCGAAACTGACTTTTGGTTTAGAACAAATCGTGAGTGCCCAATGAACTAAAGTGTTGATAAGGTTAATTTTGAATTTCTTGGCACAGAAGGAATCCCAAAGTGTATGGGTATAATTGTTCGCTAAGTTTTCATTCTCGTTCTCTTTCTGACGTACTACTTTGATGAGTGTCAGACGAAAAGCTTTAGAGTAGGAGAGGGAGTGGGTGTCCTGGCCCACCTGGCCCACGCATGCGCAGTAGAATGTGTTAAGATCGCGCATGCGCGAGAGTCTTCGAGAATTGAAAAGAGCATGAACAGTAAAAAAATAATCAAAAACGACAGGTTGCGGAAAGTTAGTTTAAAGTTGCAAAACATCGTCAAAGCTGATAAAAACCCATAAAAAGCTTAATAACTAAAAAACGGTTTTGTTTATGAAAAAGATTTTTACAGCAATAAAAAGAAAATCTCTTGATTATATTGAATGAATTATTTCATATTTTTCATGCACTTATAAGATGATAAGAATTTGTTAAGTAAATCGCAAGAAAACACTAAATATCGAGGAGCTGGCAAATTCACGTTCTCGGCTCGAGATTGAATTCAAAGAACCAATCAGAAACTTTCGAATGCGACGTTCGAATGTACGTGGCAAATCTCTGTCATGAGAAATCAGAAACTTCTAGAATCTGGTAAAGTTAGTTTGAAGTTGCAAAACATCACCAAAGCTGATAAAAAACCCATAAAAAGCTTAATAACTAAAAAACGGTTTTGTTTATGAAAAAGATTTTTACACCAATAAAAAGAAAATCTCTTGGTTATATTGAATGAATTGTTTCATATTTTTCATGCACTTATAAGATGATAAGAATTTGTTAAATAAATCGCAAGAAAACACAAAAATATCGAGGAACTGGCAAATTCACGTTCTCGGCTCGAGATTGAATTCAAAGAACCAATCAGGAACTTTCGAATGCGACGTCCGAATGTACGCGGCAAGTCTCTGTCATGAGAAATCAGAAACTTCTAGAATCTGGAATGATATTCAAACACATCGGACATTCAAAAAGTAAGTTGCATTTTTTCTGCTTCAAATCTTTTTTATCCTTACAGCTTTAATTGGAATTAATTCATAATATTAGTGATTATGATTCGTTTATTTCAGAGCTTGAGAAACATGAATCCATTAACAATTGAAAATGGGACATTAATTGCATTTGAATGTCCGATGTGTTGGGCACTTTTGCCATTTTTAAGCATAAGTCACCGATGCCCTGATGATGATGATCATGATGAAGCATATGATGGTGATGGTAATGAAGTGGATGATGAAGTTGTCATGAAGATTTTCAACCACGCAATAAGAGATGTGACTATCCAAAAAAAATATATAATAAGTGATGATAATGATGATGATGATAATGATGATGATAATGTGATGATAATGATGAAATATAAGTTAATAATGTTACAATGATAATTGAGAAAAAGTATTACTGTGTATTCTTATATGCTTCTACCTCTCAACTGCGCAAGCATCACTTTATGGCTCGAACCTTCTTTGAATGATTACATAATCTTCATTCGAATTGGCATACCTTAATCAGGTGGGCTAGAACCAGCCTCTTAACTGCGCATGCGCCGGATTTCGAGTAATCTATAAAAACTATCGATTTCACTTATTATCTCAGTAGCAAAGATGTTGTTAACATTAGCACACATTATAATTAATGACTTTGGGTCATTTCTGCAAAGAACAAAAAAAGATTTGCTCTTAGTCTATTTGAAGGAACATTTTAGAGATGTAATGGGCATTAATACAAAGGTTCAAGTTCGGCGCATATATCTTGGGAAAGTATACAAGAATTTACACAAGTTTATGGGATTTGCTCGAATAAGCGTTAATCTTGGAAATCTACCACAAGCAAAGGATGCTGAAGATGGGTTGCTGATTGAAGAATCTCCGGTGAATGAAGATGGATGGAAAGACAGGATCAATGACACCTTGAAAACACTATTCAATGAAAGTTTTTCTGATGGAAATGGAAACTTGGGAAGGTTTGCTGTGATACTCCTTTGGATAGAGAAGCAAATTATCTATCATCACAAAAGAAACAATACAACATTAGTAGATTATTGGTGGATTGTTTACTTTTTAACATTAAATATGATTGTGTTCTTAGAGAATGGGGAGATGTTGAAATTACACAAAATGATATCCTCATGTAAATGCGTGTTTTTATTTGTATGCATGGGTCTATATAAGGAAGCTGCATCATTACAATAATCAAAATGGCACAATGTCGGAGGGCAATGCACGCATTCATTAAACAGCTTTTTCGCCTTAAATTTCTTATAAAAACAATGCATTTACATCATAAATAAAGATGGGTAAGCGCAAGAGACAGAGTAGAAAGAAACGGCTCACTAAGAGAATTAGGGGTAAAGGTCTTTTTAAAAACATACAAAATTGGGTTGTGAAAACAGCTATTGCAGCAACACCACTACCAGAATTACAGCGAGAGTTGAAACCAACAATATGGAAAAAGGGTTGGAAAAAACCAAAACCCCTACAATTCATCCCTAGGGAATTTTGGAGAGCTGCCGGAGTACGAAAAAACAACGCGATAAGTGGGCATATGCAGATGAAGAATTTAAGAAATAGATTATAAAAGAAGGAAGAACGCTACAATTTAATAGCTATAATATAATCATGGCTAGTATAGCAGCAAGTGTTGTAGCATCAATGCTGATAGACGATATGTTGAAGGATGATGGTGGAGTTGAAGCGACTAAACTAATGACGGGTGAAGGAAAGTATAAAAGGGATAGAATACGAAAACGTGAAAGGACAGGAGAGAGGAAATCAACAAACATGGGTTCCGCAATAGCTCGGTGTAGCAGCTAGGCAAGCTATTAAACAAGCTGTAAGACAGGGTGGAAGAGCGATAGCAAAACGAGTTAGTAAACAAGCTGTTAAGAAGATGGCATTGAGAGGTGCTAAGAAAGCTGCAAAAGGTGGAGCAATCGTTGCAGCTGGATATGGTTTAGACACAGCTATGAGGAAAATGCAAGGCGGCCGAAAGCGGAGGATGCGTAAGAAGCGGAAGAAGAATGAAAGGTAGACGAAGTGGGACTAGATCTATAAAAATAGCAAGAGTAAGAACCTAATTTTTAAATGAACAAAATTGAAAGAAATAGATGAACAAATCTCAGACAAAAAGCTCATTTCCAAAAGAAGTTCGTGGAGATAGGAGCTCGAGAATAATTCATAATGAATCGAGTATACAGAATTAATGTTGATGAAGTAGAAAGAAAGATGTGCATTCTATTTTAAAGTCAGAAGGTGAAGTTGACTGTATAAAATGACAAATTTAGAGGATGCTTATGTGTATCTAAGAACGATAAGAGAGGTTGTGCTTGATAGAAATTACATTACTCGATTTACAATCGACACTGACATGGTAAAAGAAACACATGAATTTATTTTACCTGAATATCATGGTAAATTTGCAAATAGTGTAAGATGTGCACGCATGAGTGAAACAGAGATAATAGAATATTGTAAACCTGATCAGATAGAAATTTTATTAAACCAATTAATAAAGAGGCAGCATTACTATAATCCAATAGAATTACAGCATTGTTATTATGGATTCACCCTTTTCCTGATGGAAATGGAAGGTTGGCGAAGTTGTGTATTATTATTTAACTGGAGATTTAATAGAGTGGAATCAGGATAAATTTTTAAGTGATATGATTAAAATTCAAGCAGAAATTGTAGAAGAATTTGCCTCAAACACTTTCGAAAGAAAGTTCTAGAACATTCGAACTTCGAATGCTAACACCACCTTTCAATAATAACTAGAAACTTCGAAGAAGGTTCTAGAACATTCGAACGATGAATCAGATCACAGAGATTTTTCAGAAGTTTCCAGAAGTTTCCAGGAGCAGAAGCTTCCAGAAGTTTCCAGAGGCTATCAGCCAATCAGATCACAGAGATTTTTCAGAAGTTTCCAGAAGTTTCCAGGAGCAGAAATCTCTGCAATCTGATTGGTTGATTTATACACATAAACAGACGTCGGAAGCTAAATCAAATCAGTCGTGCGGAGCTGTTGAAGAGTGCAGAGCTTAAAAAATCACTAAAGAATCGCTGAAGAATCATGGCAGGAATTTACGAAGTTAGAAATGAAGAGGGCCTAATCAAGACATCATTTGCTGTTCAAGCTGCCTCTAACAAATGGGTGCTGGTGGTGAAAGATATGATTAAAGGTGCACTAGCTGTAAAATCAATGGCTATTTCTCATGCAGCACTGGCTCGTCTCTTGGAAATAGTTGATAGCAACATAAATCTCGGTGAGATAAATCATAAATTACAATTTCATGGAGAAGATGTTACAAGTCTGTTTGAGAAGAACGGCGTCATCATTGAAACGAAGCGATATGGGGGAACGTATACTCAATTTCTAACCCTATACACTGAAGTTTTGAGCAAAGAAGAAGCACATGAAGATAAGGTTGTAATCTATCTGCAGAAAAATGGTGATTTTCCCATAAAGTTATGCTGGGAATACGAAGATGGAAGAATGAGAAACCAACTAAAACTGGAATAAATCTAAAAGAAGAAATGTTGGAAGCATTGCATGGAAAGCTTGCTGATCTGAAAATGCTAGCACCGTCATCCCGCAAAAGGCCTCTATCATTAATTATACCATCATCTTCTGGAAGTGCCGAATCTGATGCGAAGAAAAAAAAGAAAGAAAATATCACAGCTCAAAAAAGAAAGAACATGTTGATGATTCCTCAGTTAAAGCAGCATCAGGAAATGATGATGAAATGCTGCAAAAAGCATATGCTGAACTCCAAGAAGAAGATGCTGATGTACGAGTACAAGAAGCATATGCTAAATTCTCTTGAAACGCATTTTCAAAAAAGCAAAAATACTGTGAAAAATGCTCAACTACAAGATTTACTCTACATCAATTGATGCTACTGACCACAAGCAAGATTGTATGGTTCACAATGCTTTCAGATTTTTATCGTTTCACATCAGTTATGTCAACGCCGATATGCTGGCTGAGGGGAAAGAATCGTTCAAAAAATCAATGTTTGATGAGTTGAAGAATGGACGTCTAACTCAAACAATCAAATCCAATGTCGGAAATCTGTATGATGAATTATCACATACAAACCTCTCTACATCCGTATATTTGCTACAGATATTGAACAGGATTATAAACAATTTAGTCACACCATTTGTTTAAGTTTTATAAACATTATTTGTGTTAAAAATAGTTGTTAGTTATTTGTTCTAAAAATTGTTATAAATAGAGGTTAGTTATTGTTGTAAAGAGACGTTCTAAATTTGTTATAAATATGAGTTATGACTTGAGATTTAAAGCACCTTTTTCTCTGATTTTATCTGGAGTAAGCGGAAGCGGCAAAACTACTTGGTAGAAAATCTATTTAAAAATTATAATAATATAATCGATGATGGCAGGCAATATCCCAATCTCATGTGGATCTCAGGAACGAACCAGCCAGAGCTATTTGAGCGCATTAAAAAAAGTTTTGTTGGGAATTGTAGATTTATTACTGAATTACCTGAAAACTTGTACGAAGAAATCGAGAGGTCAGACAAAAGATTAACTATTGTTGTTGATGATCTAATGCATGAAATTGCAAACTTCAAAGATTTGGGAAAATTGTTCACAAAAGGAAGATCTCATCTCAACATTAATGTTATTGTTATGATGCAAAATCCTTTCCCAAGAGGAACGGAAATGAGAAATTTGGCTCTCAATACTCAATATCAAGTTCTTTTCAAAAATCCTAGAGATAGAAGTCAAATTAGATTTCTCGCACGACAAATTATGCCTGCATCTCCTAAAACATTTCTTGACATTTATAATGATGCAACAGCAAGAATGTATGGATATCTACTCTGTGATTTCACCCAATCAATGAATGAAGATATGAGATTTCGAACAAATATTTTCCCTCATGAAGCTCCCATGCAGTGTACAAGTCTAAAAAAGGTTATAAATAGCCATCTATATGTTTATGAAAACAGCAAAAATGACTTCTTTTGAAAAGATAATCATACAACCTAGCGAATCATTTCAACTGTTGATGAACCGGCGAAGAAAAAGCCCAAAAAGATCATAAATAAAGGAAGAAAGTCTAAAAAGCGTCTATCAGGTGGCAAAAGGAAAAGAACATACAGACGACGGAAGAAAAACACTATAAATGATAAATTGTTAGAAATATTAATTGATTTGTTATGAATCTAGAAAAGTTATATTCTGATCCTTCTGTTCCGGGTTCTCTTGGAGGTTTAGATAAAGCATATAGGGAATTTAAAAAAGTAATTCCTAATCTAACAAGAAAAGATGTTAAAGAGTGGAGTAAAACTAGTCTTGCATATTCATTGCACAGACCAAGTAGGAAGAACTTTAAACGTGAGCGGATACTAACTAATAACATTGATTATTTATGGGAATGCGATCTTGTTGATATGGCATATTTGAAAAAAGAAAACAACAACATTACATTTCTATTATGCTGTATTGATACTTTTAGCAAGTATGCTTGGGTAAAGCCTCTGAAAAGAAAAACAGCAAAAGAAATTGTCGATGCTTTTAAAGAAATTTTATTGGAAAGAAAGCCCAAAAAGGTACGATCTGATAAAGGTACTGAGTTTTTAAACAAAGAATTTCAAGCTTTGCTGAAGAAAAACGATATCGATTTTTACACTGCAAATAATGATGTAAAGGCAGCAATTGTGGAAAGATTCAATAGAACACTTAAAGGAAGAATGTATAGATACTTCACAGCCAAAAATACGTTAAGATATATTGATAATCTACAAGATTTTGTTGATTCTTACAACAATACCTATCATAGATCTATTGGTATGAGACCTTCTGAAGTTAATCCAAACAATGTGAGCACTGTCCGAAAAAAGCTGTTTAAAAAAGAAACTAAAAAAATAAAAAGATCTTTAAAATTGGAGATTATGTAAGACTGAGTTTGAAGAAGAGAATGTTTAAGAAAGGTTATTTACAAAATTATACTGAAGAAATATTCAAGATTAGCAAAGTATTTAAAGAAAGGTATCCAGTAATGTATAAAATTGAAGATCTCCAAGATGAAGAGATAGATGATCGCTTCTATAAAGAGGAGCTACAACATGTGTATCTTCCAAAAACCTTCGTCGTTGAGCAAGTGTTGGAAACTAAGAAAAAAGAGGTAAAACTTCTATTTAATCAGGTGGAGAGGTTATCCTCCCCAATTTGATGAGTGGGTAGCTGAAAGTCAATTAGAGACAATATGATTGATGAAGAATTTGACTTGGTTTCTTTCCTTCGGGATTTGTTACTGATAGATTAAAACTAGTAGATTTCACAGTTGATTTACCTCACGTTTTTCAATTAAACAATAAAAGAAAATGGGAAATGGCATTACTACAAATGACGCTGCCAGATAGAGGAGAAAAATAATTACATGATCAATACTGGTTTTCAATTTCCAACGAGTACGTGACTATTACCGATGAAGATGGAAAATTGATTTCTTGGGGTACAGATGGTTTTTTCTATGAAAAGATCCGTCTTGATAAAGAAATTATCGAAACCCGTGATAATACTCTGATGTATTATGAATTCAAAAGACTTTTCAATGATAGAGTCTTGGATTTCCCTGAATTTGGGTACATATTAAAAAACATGTTATCAGTATCATTAATTGATGGACATGGGTTCCGCAATAGCTCGTGTAGCAGCTAGGCAAGCTATTAAACAAGCTGTAAGACAGGGTGGAAGAGCGATAGCAAAACGAGTTAGTAAACAAGCTGTTAAGAAGATGGCATTGAGAGGTGCTAAGAAAGCTGCAAAGGTGGAGCAATCGTTGCAGCTGGATATGGTTTAGACACAGCTATGAGGAAAATGCAAGGCGGCCGAAAGCGGAGGATGCGAAGGAAGCTAGTTCAAAAGAAGCATATGAAAGGTAGACAAAGTGGGACTAGATCTATAAAAATAGCAAGAGTAAGAACCTAATATTTTTAAATGAACAAAATTGAAAGAAATAGATGAACAAATCTCAGACAAAAAGCTCATTTCAAATAGGAAGTTCGTGGAGATAGGAGCTCGAGAATAATTCATAATGAATCGAGTATACAGAATTAATGTTGATGAAGTAGAAAGAAAGATGTTGCATTCTATTTTAAAGTCAGAAGGTGAAGTTGAATGTATAAATATGACAAATTTAGAGGATGCTTATGTGTATCTAAGAACGATAAGAGAGGTTGTGCTTGGTAGAGATTACATTACTCGATTTACAATCGACACTGACATGGTAAAAGAAACACATGAATTTATTTTACCTGAATATCATGGTAAATTTGCAATAGTGTAAGATGTGCACGCATGAGTGAAACAGAGATAATAGAATATTGTAAACCTGATCAGATAGAAATTTTATTAAACCAATTAATAAAGAGGCAGCATTACTATAATCCAATAGAATTTACAGCATTGTTATTATGGATTCACCCTTTTCCTGATGGAAATGGAAGGTTGGCGAAGTTGCTGTATTATTATTTAACTGGAGATTTAATAGAATGGAATCAGGATAAATTTTTAAGTGATATGATTAAAATTCAAGCAGAAATTGTAGAAGAATTTACCTCAAACACTTTCGAAAGAAAGTTCTAGAACATTCGAACTTCGAATGCTAACACCACCTTTCAATAATAACTAGAAACTTCGAAGAAGGTTCTAGAACATTCGAACGATGAATCAGATCACAGGATTTTTCAGAAGTTCCAGAAGTTTCCAGGAGCAGAAGTTCCAGAAGTTTCCAGAAGCTATCAGCCAATCAGATCACAGAGATTTTTCAGAAGTTTCCAGACGTTTCCAGGAGCAGAAATCTCTGCAATCTGATTGGTTGATTTATATATATAAACAGACGTCTGAAGCTAAATCAAATCAGTCGTGCGGAGCTGTTGAAGAGTGCAGAGCTTAAAAAATCACTAAAGAATCGCTGAAGAATCATGGCAGGAATTTACGAAGTTAGAAATGAAGAGGGCCTAATCAAGACATCATTTGCTGTTCAAGCTGCCTCTAACAAATGGGTGCTGGTGGTGAAAGATATGATTAAAGGTGCACTAGCTGTAAATCAATGGCTATTCTCATGCAGCACTGGCTCGTCTCTCGGAAATAGTTGATAGCAACATAAATCTCGATGAGATAAATCATAAATTACAATTTCAAGGAGAAGATGTTACAAGTCTGTTTGAGAAGAACGGCATCATCATTGAAACGAAGCGATATGGGGGAACGTATACTCAATTTCTAACCCTATACACTGAAGTTTTGAGCAAAGAAGAAGCACATGAAGATAAGGTTGAAATCTATCTGCAGAAAAATGGTGATTTTCCCATAAAGTTATGTCTGGGAATACGAAGATGGAAGAATGAGAAACCAACTAAAACTGGAATAAATCTAAAAGAAGAAATGTTGGAAGCATTGCATGGAAACTTGCTGATCTGAAAATGCTAGCACCGTCATCCCGCAAAAGGCCTCTATCATTGATTATACCATCATCTTCTGGAAGTGCCGAATCTGATGCGAAGAAAAAAAAGAAAGAAAATATCACAGCTCAAAAAAAGAAAGAACATGTTGATGATTCCTCAGTAGCAAGATACTTAAAGCAGCATCAGGAAATGATGATGAAATGCTGCAAAAAGCATATGCTGAACTCCAGAAGAAGAAGATGTTGATGTACGAGTACAAGAAGCATATGCTAAAATTCTCTTGAAACGCATTTTCAAAAAAGCAAAACAATACTGTGAAAAATGCTCAACTACAGAGATTTACTCTACATCAATTGATGCTACTGACCACAAGCAAGATTGTATGGTTACAATGCTTTCAGATTTTTATCGTTTCACATCAGTTATGTCAACGCCGATATGCTGGCTGAGGGGAAAGAATCGTTCAAAAAATCAATGTTTGATGAGTTGAAGAATGGACGTCTAACTCAAACAATCAAATCCAATGTCGGAAATCTGTATGATGAATTATCACATACAAACCTCTCTACATCCGTATATTTGCTACAGATATTGAACAGGATTATAAACAATTTAGTCACACCGTTTGTTTAAGTTCTATGAACATTATTTATGTTAAAAATAGTTGTTAGTTATTTGTTCTAGAAATTGTTATAAATAGAGGTTAGTTATTGTTGTAAAGAGACGTTCTAAATTTGTTATAAATATGAGTTATGACTTGAGATTTAAAGCACCTTTTTCTCTGATTTTATCTGGAGTAAGCGGAAGCGGCAAAACTACTTGGTAGAAAATCTATTTAAAAATTATAATAATATAATCGATGATGGCAGGCAATATCCCAATCTCATGTGGATCTCAGGAACGAACCAGCCAGAGCTATTTGAGCGTATTAAAAAAAGTTTTGTTGGGAATTGTAGATTTATTACTGAATTACCTGAAAACTTGTACGAAGAAATCGAGAGGTCAGACAAAAGATTAACTATTGTTGTTGATGATCTAATGCATGAAATTGCAAACTTCAAAGATTTGGGAAAATTGTTCACAAAAGGAAGATCTCATCTCAACATTAATGTTATTGTTATGATGCAAAATCCTTTCCCAAGAGGAACGGAAATGAGAAATTTGGCTCTCAATACTCAATATCAAGTTCTTTTCAAAAATCCTAGAGATAGAAGTCAAATTAGATTTCTCGCACGACAAATTATGCCTGCATCTCCTAAAACATTTCTTGACATTTATAATGATGCAACAGCAAGAATGTATGGATATCTACTCTGTGATTTCACCCAATCAATGAATGAAGATATGAGATTTCGAACAAATATTTTCCCTCATGAAGCTCCCATGCAGTGTACAAGTCTAAAAAAGGTTATAAATAGCCATCTATATGTTTATGAAAACAGCAAAAATGACTTCTTTTGAAAAGATAATCATACAACCTAGCGAATCATTTCCAACTGTTGATGAACCGGCGAAGAAAAAGCCCAAAAAGATCATAAATAAAGGAAGAAAGCCTAAAAAGCGTCTATCAGGTGGCAAAAGGAAAAGAACATACAGACGACGGAAGAAAAACTCTATAAATGATAAATTGTTAGAAATATTAATTGATTTGTTATGAATCTAGAAAAGTTATATTCTGATCCTTCTGTTCCGGGTTCTCTTGGAGGTTTAGATAAAGCATATAGGGAATTTAAAAAAGTAATTCCTAATCTAACAAGAAAAGATGTAAACGAGTGGAGTAAAACTAGTCTTGCATATTCATTGCACAGACCAAGTAGGAAGAACTTTAAACGTGAGCGGATACTAACTAATAACATTGATTATTTATGGGAATGCGATCTTGTTGATATGGCATATTTGAAAAAAGAAAACAACAACATTACATTTCTATTATGCTGTATTGATACTTTTAGCAAGTATGCTTGGGTAAAGCCTCTGAAAAGAAAAACAGCAAAAGAAATTGTCGATGCTTTTAAAGAAATTTTATTGGAAAGAAAGCCCAAAAAGGTACGATCTGATAAAGGTACTGAGTTTTTAAACAAAGAATTTCAAGCTTTGCTGAAGAAAAACGATATCGATTTTTACACTGCAAATAATGATGTAAAGGCAGCAATTGTGGAAAGATTCAATAGAACACTCAAAGGAAGAATGTATAGATACTTCACAGCTAAAAATACGTTAAGATATATTGATAATCTACAAGATTTTGTTGATTCTTACAACAATACCTATCATAGATCTATTGGTATGAGACCTTCTGAAGTTAATCCAAACAATGTGAGCACTGTCCGAAAAAAGCTGTTTAAAAAAGAAACTAAAAAAATAAAAAGATCTTTAAAATTGGAGATTATGTAAGACTGAGTTTGAAGAAGAGAATGTTTAAGAAAGGTTATTTACAAAATTATACTGAAGAAATATTCAAGATTAGCAAAGTATTTAAAGAAAGGTATCCAGTAATGTATAAAATTGAAGATCTCCAAGATGAAGAGATAGATGATCGCTTCTATAAAGAGGAGCTACAACATGTGTATCTTCCAAAAACCTTCGTCGTTGAGCAAGTGTTGGAAACTAAGAAAAAAAGAGGTAAAAACTTCTATTTAATCAGGTGGAGAGGTTATCCTCCCCAGTTTGATGAGTGGGTAGCTGAAAGTCAATTAGAGACAATATGATTGATGAAGAATTTGACTTGGTTCTTCCTTCGGGATTTGTTACTGATAGATTAAAACTAGTAGATTTCACAGTTGATTTACCTCACGTTTTTCAATTAAACAATAAAAGAAAATGGGAAATGGCATTACTACAAATGACGCTGCCAGATAGAGGAGAAAAATCATTACATGATCAATACTGGTTTTCAATTTCCAACGAGTATGTGACTATTACCGATGAAGATGGAAAATTGATTTCTTGGGGTACAGATGGTTTTTTCTATGAAAAGATCCGTCTTGATAAAGAAATTATCGAAACCCGTGATAATACTCTGATGTATTATGAATTCAAAAGACTTTTCAATGATAGAGTCTTGGATTTCCCTGAATTTGGGTACATATTAAAAAACATGTTATCAGTATCATTAATTGATGGAAAGATACAGTTTGAAATGAAAGATGATTTGAAAACATTAGGCTTTGCAACTCATGGAGGTAAAAGACGGAGATATACTAGTGCACTTTTAATAACATTTTCAAGACCTTTGGCACATTTTCTTGGTTTAGAAGATCAGGTCACCCACACTTTACCAAATGGCTCAATAGTCAAATACTTTCACTACAAGATTTCTGATAGTATACAATCCAGTCAAACAATGAAACTGATTGTTTACAAAAGGAAGGCAGATGGTGACTCGCTGACTGGAGGAAAGATAAACTGCTTAAGCAGAATAAAGGACGGTGTTCATCTAAATGAACATACTTCTATAAATGTAGAATGTGATCTATTGGAAAGCAACTATCTTGGAGGTGTTAACAAACGAAGAGTTTTGAGAAAACTAGCATTTTACGATACAGATCTCGATACATATGTTAGATATTACGCTCCAAAGAATATAATTTACACACCACTGGAGAGGCTGCAGTTTCAACAAATTCAAATAAAATTGGTAGATGATGATGGAAATCCTATAAAATTAACATCTCTCTATTCCGCAAAGCAGTATATTGGAGAAACATCACTGACCGTTCGAATTAGGCCAGTAATATGAATGTGACACTAAATAATAGACATGTAAATTTTGATAATCCACTTCCAGTGGATACTAATTGGAAATGTAGTATGATTGCTTGTACATTAAATAAAAAAGAAAAAGATGAGAGTGAAAAAGTGTTTGCTGTTTGTTGCAATTTCATTATAAGTAAGGATGCTGTTCCTCTATTGGGGCTAGTTATTGACGATTCAAAATCAATTCACAGATCAACTATAAATCCAGCAACGTATAGAGTAACAAGATCTAACATAAAATCATTCGATATTAAAATTATCAACTGGGAAACTCTGGAAGATATATCAGATAAATTTGAAGAAAATTGTCAAATTGATTTATCATTCGTTAAAGATGATTAATGATTTTTACCTCACATGTCCTACTGATTCTGATGGAAAAATAAAACTTAAAGAACAATTACATTTACATGGAAAATGGGAAGTGGCGCTGGTAGAAATGATCTATGAGCTGAGTGATAGACTTGTATTTGATCCTGCTCAATTTAAACATGGTGTTTACAATAGTTGGAAAATGTGTGGATTGATGCAACTTGGCACTGATAAGGTTGGCTTTGATGAGTTAAATGTGAGAGTAGCGTCAAGTAATGAATATACGAAAAAATGGAATCAAGCAGCAGATAAACCTGAGAGATGGATACAATATCGCGACTTCTATGATGAAATCTCGAGTGGAGATACTATTAAAAAATTCACAATGAGAGAAATCGTTGCAATTTTCAATGAAAACGTAAAAAAACAAGAGGGGGAACTGAAAGAGTATGTAAATGATTTAGGTTTATCTTATGAAGGTGGACCAGAGTTTTCAATTGTGGATTCAAAAGTCAAGATAACATTTCCAAAGTATGCGAAAAGAATTGCAATGGGAAAAGATTTATGTAAATTGTTTGGTTTTGTTGAAGATGTGCAGGAATATAGTCGCAATATAAATAATGTTTATTATAGAGATGTGAGATGGACACCTTGCCCGTTTACAAGTAGTCTAGATCCACCTATTGGATTACTATCAAATCATACATTCAAGGCTATCGAAAGAACAACTGATGTGACTGGTGATCAAGATTTCCAAGTCAACGCAGAAGGGAAGAATATGTTTATATATTGCTCCATGCTAGACTACCGTGTAGTCGGAAAAATTAGCACACCATTGTTACGTTTCATTCCATTGAAGATTAACAAACATGTGCTGAATTTTGTAGAATTTGAAAATCTGTTCTACTATCCGTTGCTGTACAACGACATAAACGAATTTACTATAAAAGTCTACAACGAGCTAGGAAAAGATATACAATTTTACAAGACAAAGACAACATTCTTGCTACATTTTAGAAGAAAGCATGTATGATTTTCCAATTTACAAATCAACTCCATATTTCTATGCTTCCCAGCGTGGGAGAGGAGTAGGTACTATTTTCAAGAAAGCTGGGTCTATTTTCAAAAGAGCTGTTAAAGCTGCAATACCAGTTTTGAAAAAGCAAGGACTAAAATCTACAAAAAAAGTTATACTTCCTGTTTTAAAAGATTTTGGAGAAAAGGCGGTTGATCGAGTGTTAGCGGGTGAAAATGTTAAAAATGTTATGAAAGATACCGCACAATCTTCTATGAGAGGAATTAAAAGAAAAGCTACTGAAGAAATTGTAAATGTCGTAAAAAAAGCAAAAAAACCACCTGCCAAGAAGCGCTCTGCAGTAAGAAGCAGCCTGCCACTGGTAGGAAATCAAGGAGCCGTCCTAAAAGAACTATAAAAGAAAGCACCATGAGAGGGATCTTCATGCCAAATAAGAGCAAGAAGCCTAAAGCAAAGCGTCCAGATTTGAGAAAAAATTTGTTGAAGAAACTGCTGAAGAAGAAATTGTTACAATGAGTATAAAAACAGAATATACTGAGTGCCCTAGTGAGAGTTTAGATTTATTCAGTACACCGATAGTTCAAAGCATGTTGATTATTTTAAAGATGTTGAGTATTTTCCACAAACTGCTGCTCTCAATTCCTCAAAGCAGACTGTTGTGTTTGACATTCCTGCCCAGCCAGATCATATGATTGATTTGAATCATTCTTATTTCGTCTCAACTCTTGCTATTAAGAAAGCAAATGGAGCTGATATTGGAAAAACAACTGCAGAATTTGTAGGAGTAGTAAATAACATTGGTCAATCTATGTGGAAGCAGATAGAGCTGGTTTTGAATGACACCCCTGTCACAGAAGCAAACGGGATGTATGCATACCAATCTTACTTGGAAACAATGTTGTCGTTTGACGAAACTAAAGCTGAAAACTATTTGAAAATGACAAACTGGGCCAGTGACACACTAGGTAAGGAAGATGCTGCTTACCCAACGAATACGGCATCAGCGAAAAATCAAGGATTGAACACAAGATCTGCGCCATTTGACGACAGCGAGAAAGTCAAAGTGTTAACAAAACCCCATGTTAACATTTGCAATCAACTCAAATACCTACTACCTGGCGTACGTCTTCAATGGCGATTGAGTCCCAACAGTAATTTGTTTTGTTTAATGAGCAAAACTGGAACATCTCCACAGCTTTTCATTTATGAAGTGAAATTGATACTTCGCCATATCCACGTTAAAGATGCAGTATTGAAAGGAATTGAAAGGACTCTGATGAAAACTCCTGCAAATTATCCTCTTTGTCAACCCCATATGGCAAACTATTTGGTCCCCGCTGCAACAACGAGCTGGGTTCAAGACAATGTGTTTAATGGAAAAGTACCAAACAGATTGTTTTTTGCTCTTGTGGATAATTCTGCATTTAATGGATCTTCAGAACAAAACCCATTCAACTTTGTACATGGATCAGTTTCTGCTATACAAGTGACTGTTAACAATCAAGAGGTCACTCCCCCTCTAAGATTGGATTATGATGATAATGACTATTTCGATGCCTATAGCCGTCTGTTGACTACTCTGGGCAATTCAGCTAGTCTGGTTGATTATGAGAGATTCAATCAAGGATCAGCAATTTATGGTTTTGACTTGACACCAAAGGGAAATTGTGCAGATGAACAATACTTGCTTAAAAGAGAGGGTAACTTGAGAATAAGCATCAATTTTGCAACGGCTGTTGTAAGTTTGATGAATATTGTTGTTCTCGGAGAATTTGACAGAACAATTAAAATTGATAGTCATAAAAACATCATTCGTGATTGGTAATGATGGATGATATAACAATCAATAACTTACTTCTGAAACATGAAAAGCTACCTTATTTCCATGGTGTATTTGGAAAAGATGAAATCAAAAACATGATGTGCATTCACTGCCCTGCTCATTCATTTTCAATGAAGATAATTTTACTGGTAAAGGAACTCACTGGGTAGCCGTCTATATTAGCGATGATCGCGTTTTGGATTTTTATGATTCGTTTGGTGAACCTCCTATGCTGAAAGAATTTAAAAACTTCATTCATCCGTTCAAGCTTACTTACAATAAAACTCAAGTTCAATCCTATGAGAGTGCGACTTGTGGACAACATTGCATGTTCTTCCTCATTAATAGAACAAAAAACGTTACAATGAACTCATTAATCAATAAATATTTTAATGTAAATGATAAGTTAAGTAATGATTTGTATGTTTACAATTATGTTAATAGAAGATATAGTTTAAAATAATGTTGAAAACTTAAATGTTCAGTTAGTTTAGAAATGTTCAAATAATGTCTTTTTCTCAGTATCTTTCTTCAGCAGCTTGCGCATTTTCTTGCAAATAATGCCCATATGGCAGTGTGTTAAAACCATTATCAAGAATGTATCTCTTATCATCAAAAGAGCTCAGCGATTTCTTTGTTCTTTCTGTTGTGTAGATGGTATGATTGTGTGATTCAATATTACGCTGCCTGTGTGAATAGGTTTGCTGTTCTTTCAGACAATCTAGGTAATCTTCATGCTTTATTTGCTTCTTTACCAAATCTTTTTTAATTCCTTTCGCTCTTTTGATTGTTTGCCCATCATCTATTCTGAGGCTATACATCTTCGATCTCAATCCGACGAATTCTATCATTTTCCCGCCACCGAGCTCATCTTTCATTTTCCCAATAACTTTCTTGTTTCTTACAGAGTAATTTGGATGTTCTTTATCATAGTTGCTGAAATCGAATCCATCTTCATGATCTTTCAATACTCTGTTAACTTGATCTTGAGACATTGGTATGTCATACATGAAGCTATCAGTATCCATGTAGCATAGTTGAACGTTTGGAAGGTTTGGTTTTGCAAAGTTGTAGTGGAAATCATACATCAATGTCTTGCTAATATCTAATATGCTGAAACCAACATACATTGGTTTGTCGAGTTTATCTTTCCCAATCTTTTTCTCTACCAAAAGTGTATCTTCATTAATTTCAATTACTCCATAGAACTTTGGATTTCTGACCCATCTTCTCTTACGTTTTCCATCGTCTTTCCAAACACAGAATTGTTCATCAGTTTGAACAGATCTTTTTCAAAGTCGTTTCTTGCTTGAGTTCTCTTTTGAGTGTTGAAATCAATATATTTTTTCAACCAAAAGTTTTGCTTGAATTCAATAATCTCATGAACTTTTGTTAGCTTCAAACCCAATTCCAAACACTGCTTCAAATTTCTTTCATGCATGGTGTATTCTTTTTTGTCATATAGATTTGGTATTACCTTTGGTGTTGACTTAAACTTTTCCCCATAAGCTTGTCTTTGATATTTTGATAACATTTCTTCTTGAACTTGTAATCTTTGTGGTGCTAATGGTAGATCTGCATGATGATCATGTAACTCAGCTGGATATTCTAAGTCAACTTTGAGAATGTAGCGAATATCTTCATCAGATCTTGACAACAAAGTGTCGATGTTTGTGTTTTTAATTTCTTCTTGTGTAAATTGTTTGAAACCACCATAAGGCATTGGCTGCGACATTGCCCATCCATAGAGATTGTTTGCATCTAAGTACATCAACGTGTTGTTTTCCGTCGATTCAGCATGACGTTTCACTGCTATCGAAACACCCCCCGAATACCATCTTCAATCATAAGGTGAATGTCCTTCTTTTCTCAGATAGTAATTCTAGCTTACACCAGTCATCTTGAACATTGCATCCCAAGCTAGTGAAGGAGCAGTTAGATAATGAGCAGGATCAAGCTTGTAGAATTTTAGACTCTGCTTTCTGAACGATTCAAATATATCAGCTAACAGCAGCACATCAGTTTTCAGATATAGCTGATGATAATCTTGAAAGGTCTGACAGTTGAAAAATTGCCAAACCTGTTGAGCATATGTATAATCTTCATCACTGATGCTGGAATCATAGAGTTTGTTGTAAAATGCTTCTTTTGGTGGTAGAGATGTTTCTTGCATTTTTTCTATACTATCCACCCAGTCGTAGGGATAAACACCTTTCCTTGTCAGCAAATCAAACGCTTTCTTGACATCTGCATCTTCTGCTTCTGTTAAAGCTCTCTTTGGTGGTATTTTCCAATTTCTATAATCCAAAACATCTTAATTTTTTAGCGGATCTTTGCATGCTACGCCCGGTTCAAACATGTTTTGACGTTTTCTTTCCAATTCTGTAACTCTTTCTCCTTCATTTCTACGTATCTCAGGATATTGTTGTTGGGTGATCTCATCATGCAAGTATTTTTTCATAGATATGAAATCTTCTTTCGGCAGGTTGTTGGCCAGTGTTGCTAAGCTGGTGCTTAAAAATGCGAATGAATCAATGTATTTGATTCCATTAGTATTGGTATTTCTACCTTCCTCATTTTCTTCAGAATAACCCCCAATCTGTGCAGTCATGATCTTTTCTTTCGAATTGGCGATGATCTTTGCATTTCTGCCATTCAAATTCTTCAGAATATGATGCATATCATATCCTTTTAGATTGTGAAAGACGATCGGGATGGTGTGATAGTTTCTACTATATCCAGATGTTTGAAGTTGCAATGCTTGCAAGCTGGACCTCTGTATTTTCCGGTAATGTGACAATGATCACTGACTTTTTGTCTATCATTATCATTGAATAGTTGATTGCAACAATAGCAATGCATAGCCTCAGCATGTTCCGCATTTTCTTCCGGTGTTAATCTAATCATTGGCATGGTTTTCTTGAATACTGTTCGTATTTCTTCATTTAGCTTATCTAAACTATTCATAAACACCTCCATGCAATCTTCTCCGGTATAACATTCCAACGGTCGTTGCCATCTATCATCGATTGATGTGGCGTAAATACAATAACTGATTGGTTTGTGTTCTTGATAAGCAGCTCCCTTGTTTGAACTTTCCAAAATAGATTCAGTATCTGCATATATGATGAATGGTAGAATGCATCGGTTCTTAAAATGTTCAAACTTTAATTCTGCGTCTTTGGGATATTCAACACCTTGGAAGATTTTGATTTTCTGACATAATGTTTTATGTTTATCTAGATTTTCTTGACTTGTGCATGATGACAGGCATAGCGGACAGTAAAAACGCTTTCCACAATGTTTATGCCCATCGCGACCGGCCAACAAGCGACTCATACTCTTTATCCAACAGTAGTGATTCTCATCATCATCATTAATTATCAGTAGCAAATCCACATGCTTTCCAAGTTCTTTTTTCGCTATTCTTACTGGTATAATTTCATCATCTTCATTTAAATAGATGTTGATTGAAATGTTGTTGTTTATTTCAAATGTATCAATCATCTTTTTATCTTGCACTTTTACTGGATATTTCAATCCCTCGCAGTTAAGCTCGTCAAGTACTGTTGATACTTTGCGACTCGTTGTGGATGTTTTGATTGTGGATGTAGTGCAGATAGAATTGCCCAGATGAAGCATTTATCATCATCGTTTTGCACGTTAATGACTGCCTTTTTGTTTTTGATGTTGGCGGGTAGCTGCAAATATTTTTTACCTTTGATTGCTTCATAGTCGAACATCTTCACTAGCAGTTTGATATACTTTGTAAATATCCAGCCGCTTCCATTTTCTGTAAATTCATCTATGTCATTCTTTAACTTTGTAATGGCGTCGTCTATTTGGTCTTCAAGCTCTTCGATATCTTCAATCTCTGATCGCAGCAGTGAATAGATGGCAGATCTGAATACTGGCGGTGGATCTGATATGATATCCCCGATCGGTTTATGAAATTCTACTTCGAGAACAATATAATACTTTATCCCTTGCTTATGTGTAAATATCTCACTCATAAGTTCGCGAATGGTGTGCTGCTTGATCTTTTTCATATTTTCAATATCCTCTTCCTTAGTATATATTTTAAATGCTTTATCATCTATCTTTTTGTTTTTCCTACCTTCGCCAACTAATTTGGGTGGCGATTGTACATTATGAGTTGTTCGCTTGTGCGCCATTAGATTCGCCATTCTATTGAATACTTTCCCACATTGATAGCAAGAGATTTTTCTTTTCTTGCTATTATTAGCAGCTGCGCTTTCTTCGTGTGATCTCTTCATGACTAGATCGTGATTTGAAGTGATTTTATTTCGAGAATGATTTATATACATAAATCAACCAATCAGAGTGTAGAGATTTCTGCTTCTAAAACTTTCTAGAACTTTTCACTTCTGGAAACTTCTCTATGATGTCATAGAACTTTCTAGAACTTTCCCGAGGGACTTTCCCTACTTCTAGAAACTTCTGAAAAGTCCCTGTGATCTGATTGATTGATAGCTTCTGGAAACTTCTAGAAGTTTCTGATTTCTCATTTCTCATGACAGAGATTTGATGCGTACATTCGAACGTCGCATTCCAAAGTTTCTGATTGGTTCTTTGAATTCAATCTCGAGCCGAGAACGTGAATTTGCCAGTTCCTCGATATTTTTGTGTAAGTCCCTGTGATCTGATTGGTTGATAGCTCCTGGAAACTTCTGGAAGCTTCTGCTTCTGGAAACTTCTGGAACATCTTTAGACTTATATAAAAAGATAGTCGAGTAGATTTCATTTAACTATAAATCGTTGAAGAAGAAAGAAGTAATTAGTCAAGATGTATCATTTTGAATCAAAAATCTCATTAGATGATATTGAAGAAACTGATGAGGTGGAAATTCATTTTACATCATTTTGTAGTGAGGGTTTACCGTTTTCCCCAATGTATCATACAAATGTGTATTATGAAGCATTAGTTCAATTCATCAGAGGCGATCAACGTACATATACAGCAAAGCCTCTAAAGAATGGTGCGTGGGATATGTTTCGCAAAGAACAAGAAGGACACTGGGAGAATGCCGATAAGCATGAAATAGATGGAGATGCGTCAAATTTTGAATCTGGGTCAACACTTGTCTACCTGTTTAAAGACTTGTTGGATATGTTATATGGTTACTATCCTCCATTTTTAACGATTGAAGAAAAATCTTCAATTCTTCTCAGTCTAGATGAGGAAAAAAAAGAAATCATTTTCAATCTATATGGGGTGATAGATGATAGGCTGGACAGATGCATCTTATATCGCTATACTTCTGGATTGTACACTGATGAAATTCCTACGTTAACAATCTGTGGTGATTGTGGTCGAGAATGGGATGGTTTCGCTCAGTGTGATTGCTATGGCATAATTTTTCGAAATGCTGAGACGGAAGATTCAGAAGATGAAAAAATGTCTATATCAGAAGAAGATCCAGAAGATGAAACAATGCCTATATCAGAAGAAAGAAGAAGATTCCCAAGATGAAAAACGTCTATATCAGAAGATGACAAAATGTCTATATACACATAGTGCATGCTGCACATGTTCTGCTTAAAATTGTTATAAAATAAAGTTAGTATGATGAAAAATTTACTGCATATGTTACATTTAAAATTGTTATAAAATAAAGTTAGTATGATGGAAATTTATGGCTCATTTTTCTAAATTCTACTAATATATAAATTGTAAAAACTCTCTAGATCATTCCAGATTCTAGAAGTTTCTGCTTTCTCATGGCAGAGATTTGCCGCGTACATTCGAACATCGCATTCGAAAGTTCCTGATTGGTTCTTTGAATTCGATCTCGAGCCGAGAACGTGAATTTGCCAGTTCCTCAATATTTTTGTGTTTTCTTGCGATTTACTTAACAAATTCTTATCATCTTATAAGTGCATGAAAAATATGAAATAATTCATTCAATATAATCAAGAGATTTTCTTTTTATTGCTGTAAAATTTTTTTTCATAAACAAAACCGTTTTTTAGTTATTAAGCTTTTTATGGGTTTTTTATCAGCTTTGACGATGTTTTGCAACTTTAAACTAACTTTCCAGAACCTGTCGTTTTCGATTATTTTTTTACTGTTCATGCTCTTTTCAATTCTCGAAGACTCTCGTGCATGCGCAATCTTAACACATTCTACTGCGCATGCGTGGGCCAGGTGGGCCAGGACACCCACTCCCTCTCCTACTCTTTAGTATTTATTATGTTTCGCTATGTTTCCGATTTTAAAAGCAATTTTAAAGTTCTGTACCGATCAAAGACTTTTAAACATTGTCGAAGGTGTAGAGCACAATAGAAATCCCACATTTAGGTGGCCGATTTTTCAACACGCTATAGTTATACACTTCGCAATCACTGGTAAGTATTATGAGCGCTGTTTTTGTACTTATCAGCTAACAAACATAATCATCAATAGTTTGCATAATAATTTTAATAATTTTTGTTCTTCTTTGTATCCTTTCAATGACAAGAGAAGAGTTACGTGTTTATCAGACATGATATTATTGTACCTATTAAATATTTCAAGTTCAGAATTACTCCAATTTCTCTTTTGTTTCCAATAACAGATTGGAAAGACAAAAGGCTCGTTAAGAAATTAATTATATAACCACAGTTTTTCTTCTTGACTATTCCATTTACGTTTTTAATTATGTTTTCCTCATAACTAAAGGACCACTCAGATTGACTTTTAAATAACGGACACGAATCTTTCCCAAACTCCTCTCAACAAAGAATTTCTATTTTTGTTTTTACATGCTTTGCAAATTTAACCTCTGTAGAACGAACTGCTTTTTACCACAAATAAAAATATCGTTTTCATACTTCTTCAAACATGTGAAAAAACATTTAGTATAAGGCCGTTTTTGAACAACTATGCATTCTGCTATTAATCAAATTTTTTGAATTCTTTACAACTTCACTGGATTCAACAGGTTGATGTATTGATGTAGAATGTGTTAATGTATTCTCAGTTTATTTTCACAAGTCCCCTGTTTGTAGTAGATAACATTTTTGATACAAAATTACTCTATTCCACTTTAGTGACTGCTTAAAACCAAAACAAACTGCACTTGAACGTAAGTGTGTTCATAAAATATGCATTAGCTATACTTACACTAATTATAGCATTACTTTTATATTGAATTCACACTGAAGTGTACTATAGAAATATGTAGCATTAACTTTTTGTTTTGCACCTTTACACAAGGCTATAATTATTTTCATTGTTGTTGCTAATGAGGCCATTCTCAGCAAGCAATAACATTTACAATAATATTTACAATAACATTGCCTAATTTATTTTCTGATCTATATACTTCTTTTCATATCACAACCTATACCATGCCGCAAAAGTCCAGGAGATGTATAACCGGTGACAGACGTAGCTATAAAGTGCGGTAGAATGTGCACCATTTCAGAGAGGTCAGCCCACCGTTATAATAACAATATAATAATACGAATATTTTAACAGGATTAAAGTTTCAAAAAAGAGTGTTGTTTTCAGTGCCTGTCCTGCTTAGAAAGAAAAAATGAAATGTTAAAAACATAATTTGCAACTATTTAACTGTTACAAAAATAGATAGACAGGATTTTTTTTCAAAAAAACTGGCAAAGTGGCTAACCTCAAATTTTATTTCACATTTATGCTAAATCGGCTACGGAGATTTCAAATCCAAGATGGGCCCAAAAAATTTTGACAGGAAATCTACTTTTCTGGTGACGTCATAAACTTGAAAAAATGCGGTTTGTACTGCCGTACATTTTTCTCGTAACCAATACAGTCTAACAAATTATATATTTGAACAGCACACAGTAAGTGCTTTCGCATGATACATAGACTTGTTATTTTTGACTTACTTGTCATTTTGGGGTATGATGTCATCATTCGCTATGACGTCATCCTCATTTATGAATAGGTGGAAATATCTTGAACAAATGAGCTTCAACACGTTCAAACCAGTGATAAAACACTTTTATTAACATAATATGGTCAAATGGGGGGGGGGGGGGTGTTGATGTTATGGAAGCCATTCATCTTTATCACTCTCCTCACAAACTGCCAAAAAAATGTAGTTGAGCTCATCCGTTCCAAGTTGATTATCTTCGTCTTATTCCGTGTACACTTAACAATTCATCTTCAATGTTGTCAGACGGTAGATGCTTGGGACCCTGGAAAGTTTTTATCTTGGAACCCTGGAAAATAATTTTCTCTCTCCTTTCTGCAATTTTCGTTTTATCAGCAACTGACTCAACAAAATGTTGCATCTTTTTCATGCAAAATTTCATCAAGAACATCTTGCGAGAGTTGTTCATTCTGAGTATGTCGATTTCACGAGCCACTAGTAAGCCATGAGATAAAAACGAGCCAATTATGAGCCACCCATCTCATGGCTCATCGCTGCTTTCTAAGATTAACTGAGTCATATATCTCATGGCTCGGGCATTTTATGATCACTTCTTTGAGCCATGCTGCTCATAGGTCATTGGCTTAGGAATGTTATTATGAGCCATTGCGGCATTAAATTAAACCATATGGAGCAGACAAACAGATCGAAGGATCGAAGTGGCCATTATTGGAATGCCTTGTTTTAGCCTTTTAATCTCGCTTTAGAGACACGCCAAAACTACCAGCCAAAATACCAAGGATGGAAATTCGGAATCCACGTGCAATGATGCCCACCGGCCACAGGCAAGGCAAAGTGAAAAAAATGGATGATCAGCTTTTCTATTTTTGAGTAAAACGTGAATGAATCAGTGTCAAGACGCCGAATTCTGACCTGACTCTGCTACCCGGCTCTCGTAGGCTGCGTTTACATGGGACCGGTTCCATCATGGCTTACTAGTGGCTCGTGAAATCGACATACTCAGAATGAACAACTCTCGCAAGATGTTCTTGATGAAACTTTTGCAGCAATTAAAAAGAAAATTTTGCTTGAAAAAGATGCAACATTTTGTTGAGTCAGTTGCTGATAAAGCGAAAATTGCAGAAAGGAGAGAAAAAATTACTTTCCAGGGTTCCCAGATGAAAACTTTCCAGGGTCCCGTCTGACAACAGCAAGATATTCAGCAGAGGGATAATGGAATTGAAGATGAATTGTTAAGTGATGAAGATCACATTGAATAAGATGAAGATAATCAATTTGAAACGGATGAGCTCAACTACATTTTTTTGGCAGTTTGTGAGGAGAGTGATAAAGATGAATGGCTTCCATAACATCAACACCCCCCCCCCCCCCCATTTGACCATATTTTGTTAATAAAAGTGTTTTATCACTGGTTTGAACATGTTGAAACTCATTTGTTCACGATATTTCCACTTATTAGTAAATGAGGATGACGTCATGGCGAATGATGATGTCATACCCAAAAATCAAAAGTAAGTCAAAAATAATAAATCTATGTATCATTCGAAAGCGCTTACTGTGTGCTGTTCAAATATATAATTTGTTGGACTGTAGTGGTTACGAGAAAAAATTTACGGCAGTACAAACCGCATTTTTTCGAGTTAATGATGACACCAGAAAAGTAGACTTCCGTCAAAATTTTTTTGGGCTCATCTTGGATTTGAAATCTCCGTAGTTGATTTAGTATAAATGTAAAATAAAATCTGAGGTTAGCCACTTTGCCAGTTTTTTTGAAAAAAAAACCCTGTCTAAGATATATTGCAATAAAGTCCATGGTGACTTAAAAAGCCAAGTTTAATAAATTGAACTGTTTCTTAAAATCCTTCTTACTTTCAGCAGATCTTACGTCTGGGCCAATCATTGTATGACTTTGCCCCCATCTAATTAAAACCCTTTTTTACATATTCAGCTTTGATGCTGGGCAAATTGGCTAAGCATTTGTTGTTTCTTGTTGTTTCGGTGTGGGCATATTTGGTGAAGTGTCTCTGCAAGGCAACACATACATCATCATTTAAGATGTGATGCGCCAGGACACATGCTATTTTTAATTCGATTTTTCAGGTGACACAACATTGCATTTATTCGACCTCACACCAATTATCCTCATAGCACAATCACGAAGAACGGTTAACTTTCGCAATTGTCCAGTTAGTAAGGGAAATTAATGAGGATCCATGACCAAATCGGGTTTGACACTTGTTTCTACATCAGAACACATATAAGAATAAAATAAAACTGGGGTCCCCCTTCAAAATGCCAGGAACCTTTCTGCATGGGCTCGTATATATGACTGCACATCAAAAATTGTCAAATGCTCAATTTAAAACTATTACTACAACAAAACCTGCAAAAGCCATTATATTCAATGTTGTTTCTGTCAGGAAATCCATTCCGCACGAAAAAAGTACTTAGATCTCGTGTAGCAGGGATTAATAGTAAAAATGTGCTTTAAGCTCCTCCGCAGTGGTATTAAGGAGCTATCAGGGCTTTGCACCTAACTTACGAAGCTCTACAGCGAAGAATTATTCATGCGAGAAAAAGAATTGGTCACAAGCTGTCTGATGGTACTCAAGCACTTTTCGAAAAGCTCAGTCTCCCGTCACACTCTAAACTAGAGGAGCTCTGAGAAGCTGCATGGCAGATAAGGGAGAGCAAAGAATTGTCAAACTTCATGAAAAACACATTCAAGTCAATGGAAGAATATAACTCGCCTATGGCCAACTACTGACTGTCTTTCATGGAAATGGTGGAGATTTTGATGATGAACATTCACTCTGTGAAAAAGCAGGATTGGAGTGAATTGAAAACATCACTTCGGTTGATGATCCCATGGATGAAAATCTATGACAACAATCATTACGGCAAATGGCTTGTTGAATTTTGGGTTGAAATTTCTGGTCTTCTAGAGGAAATATCACAGTACATGGAAGCTGCTTTGTTTGCGCAGTTAATGTCAGAAAAACCTTACACCTCCCTGCCCTTAGACTTGTGGTTTGAAGTGAAAATGACCAAGGGCTATAAATTAAAGGCGGGCTGGAAGAATATCCTCAAAAATGAAACTGTTGTCTCATTCAAGAACTACCAATTATGTGAACAGAGCTAGGGTATCCTTACATAAAACGGCAGACTTGAAGACATCAAATTCATATGTTCACAGAGAGAACACAGTGGAGAGATTAAAGATAGATGAAATTGCAGTTCAAAATCTAGATATCATTGAATTTGAGTATGATCCTATTGATCCTTCCAACACTAAACTTGGACATTGCAGACTGGAGAAGTTGCGTCACCTGAATTGCAGAATGACCTTCTCGTGGCAAAGAGTGCTGGAGAAGATCTCACAAAGCGTTTCCTGCAAGATCGTATCTTTACAAGAAACATGGATTTCGACTCGCCGATGCACAGAAACTCCCGCAAGAATCTCAATACGCCGGTTTCTAACAAACGACCTGGGCCGAAGGCATCAAAATCAGCGGCTATGGAAAAACAAAAGCAATGTCTGTGGTTGTTGCAAATTGTTGCGGGAGAGAAGTTACTCTGACGACAGTTATGGAGAACAGGGTGACAGAAGAATGTCTGTCCATATTCAATACAAATGGAGCAATGGTCAAATTGCAAAAAGTCGAAGTTGCTGGAAATGCTTCGCTTTGTTCCTATCTCTCAGAGCCATCTAACAGATTCAATAGCTTTAATCGAAATGGGCTTTATTTGGAGGCTATCGACACCCAGTGCAGAGAAGTATAAATCATTCTTAAAATAAGCCAGCTACCAACCAATTTATCTTTGACAAACACTCGTTATGAGCATGCAGCCTGGCACAAAAGGGGCCTTAGGTTACATGGTTTAGGAAGTTCCGTGGAGCCACAGTTTGATGGGCTAGGGGATGCAGAGCAAAATTATTTTGAAAATTTTGGTGGGAAAAATTTGAAACTTGCTTCTTCTACCCCACCTACACGTGGCACGGCGCCCAACAAGGGGTAGGGAAAGGTTGAAGGATAGACAGTAAGGCCTAAGAAGTAGTAATTTGTATGATATCTTTAAAGTGCAGTTTAAATTGGAGAAATTAGTTACAGTTGCATGCATGTTTGCCTAGTATAAAAACATGAAATATTTTGTTTTCAGTGAATTTTTGGCGGGAAACTTTATCATTTGCAACTTGTTGCAATATGTCTATTACACGGTCATCCAAAGATGACCGTGTAATCTATTTGTTTTGCTTGGTATTTTGCGATTGCATTTTTGCATGTGTTTTTGTGAGTGTTTTTGATCACATTAGCGTATTTATTAGAAAATCAGTTTATATACAAGTTACATATTATTATTATTTCATTATACAGTTAGCATTATCAGTGTTCAGTAGTGTACAGTTTTATATATATATTCAAGTTAACAACAATGGCTTCGACCTTTCATCAGGATGTGCAATCTGAAGTAACTATTGATGAAAATGCACAATCTGTTGATGCTGATATAATTTTAGCACCTCAAAAGAAAAGGGTATTTATGATATGATGATAAATTGTGGATATTCTTTCAACATGTCCCACATGGTTCAAATATTCTCCTTCCATAATTTTTTATTATATTTTTATTACTAATGTTTATATATTATAATATGTTTACATTGTATTGTTGTAGTTGTTGTTTTATTCATAATCATATAATCATTGTGATGTGGCTTCAATTTTCATTCCTGTCTTGTTATTTCACAGAATTAGAACAGATAATGAATTTATCAAGAATAGATCTGCGTGAAGAAAGCTTGATACTGCTAAAATGTCCTCTTTGAATGTTATTGTGAGTTAATTCATTACCTTAGAACACTGTACAGGTGCAAAAGACATTAAATTTATATCAGTGATACTGTTTCCAAGCAGTAAGTTTATGGTTTTGATTTTATTTAATTTAAAGCTCACAAAGTGGTATAAAAGAACAAAAACACCACCTCTGGCATTGACACTGGTAAAAACAAATGATGGCCAATTGTGTGTAAGGTATTCAGGTTAGTAGAAACTCTTGTTCAATTGGATTATAGTTTGCAAATTTAAAATTTGCTCTATAATTTATATTGCTAAATTACTATATGTTAGCAATGTGAAGATAGGGTCTTTGGTAAACTAAATTTGATTTTCATTGATTTAAGGTCCAAAACAGTTTGAAGCCATTGGTAAAAGTAAGAGTGTGGCAAAGAAGTTTACCTCCATTGTACTTGAGGAAGTGAAAGCTGATGGTGTTGACTTTAACGATGAAGGAGAAGAAGAAAATATAGCTGAGGAATCTGGTAGAAACAAAACTTTTTATTTCATTTACTTCAATTTATGATATTGCCTTTCACTTTACTTGAACCTTCAAGACATTTTGCAATCCCTTACTGAAGTGATTTGGATAGTGTACACAGGATAGTAAATTATTTTTTTATTCAAAATAGGTATTGATGACAAAATTGTGGAAGTTGTGACCACACAGAATGTTCATTCATTTTCAATTGGCAGAAAGCGAAAATTGATCTCACAAATCATCGCTGGAATTGGTATGTTTTGGTTGTATTTCGGCATGAGCACCATTACTGTTACTATACGACCCGTACTGTGAGGTCAGGTCAGGTCACACCCGTAGCCTACTGGCCGTTGGGGTACTGGCATGTTCTTCTCCAAATGTCTCTATCCTCCGCAATCCGCACACAGACACTGACCGGTTTGTTTTTCCAGATCTTCACATCTTCCATCCAGCTTCTCTGCTGTCGACCTCTTCCCCGTTGTCCATCAACCCTTCCGTGCATCACTGTATGTGCAAGAGTGCCGGGTCTCCTTGTGACGTGTCCAAACCATTGAAGTTTCCTCCTCTTCACCGTGTCCAGCAGTCGTTCAAAGTCTCCGATATTCGTCTCTATCTCCTCAATGACTGACCGTACTGTGCTATGATAGGGAAGTAAGAAACATTTAAAAAGTGGCCAGCCAGGTCGAAACGGGGCATATAACCACTCCGAGGCCAATTAATTTTGAGCTTAGGGGAGGCACTTTTGGGTTTGGTAAAAACACCTTTGCATACTTTGCCAAAAAGACCCCCCCCCCACCCTCCAGTTCCTATGCCTCTGTCATTCATTAATCAATCTATGTTTTAATTTTAGATATGAAGAATCAAGCGAATTGGAAAGAGGCTAAGAAACCAGCATGGTGGCCTGATGTTGAACCCGAAATTTTATTTCGGAGTCCAAATTGTAGAAATCCATCAATGAGAGTTGATGAGATGGATCTTGTCCATTGACAACACAGTTGTCGTGCCAATAGGCGCTCAAAGCACTACTTATTGTGCCTGTTCAAAGACAGAAGCATGTTCAGCTGGGTTGAATTCTGTTGTGTTTCCCCAGGCAATATTGCAACGACTTTTCCAGATGGACCTATCGTGTATTGGTTGTGTTGACTGCAAATCACATTTTCATAAAGCTTGCGTTTCAGAAAGTGTCTCACAAATTCGGGGAACTTGGAAGTGTGGGTGCAATATCAAGTCTAGTGAGATGCATGGGTAAATCCTGTTGCAATGCTATCTATACAGTTTCTGTCAAGTGTGACATCCACATACTTCGATAGCAATATTCAATACTCAATGATTTATAACTATGTTTTCATTTTTAGAATTCCAAAATTTAGATCAGATGAAAGTTTAAAAGAGATGTTTTGACGATGGGATGCAGAAATTAAGGTACAGTGGAATCCCGCTATAACGAACCCCGCTTATAAAGAACTTCCCGCTATTACGAACTAAAACTCCGGTCCCTTGGATTCTGGGTAGTAAAACCTACTGAAAATACTCCCTGTATAACGAACCCTAGATATAACGAACTCTCGTTATTACGAACCAATTTTCCGGTCCCTTGACCACAAATACCCTCGATATAACGAATTTTTGAGAAAACTTATCGCGATTGCATGCAAAGCTTGAGGTGTAAATATGGTGTTAATCATAATCTAACCGGCTTATGATGATGCCCCGTCGTAGCACATCCGGAGGTGCTCAAAACTATTAGCCAAAATCATTGCTATTGTCTTGTAATCCTTTCGTGGTGTTAATCGAAATGTATACATTTGTGGACATGAAATAGTTTGGAAATAGTTTTCAAGTCATGCCGGATTCCCAAGGTTTGTGGTTACAAAAATTGACTAATGGCTTTTTCAAGCTGTATTGTGCATGGGCCCTACGTTAAGTGAAGAGAAAGAAATAAAGACTAACATCCAGCAATATTGAAATGATTATCTCAAAGATTTTGTTTTAATAATTCAATAAATCTACTCTGTCCCTCAAATTGTAGCACACATGGAACTTGCATGCCCTCTTTGTCACCAAGGTTCACTGGTTCGCCAGTTATTCGTACAGAGCACTTGGCATGGGCATCACTTCTTAAAAAGTAAAAAATTGTTTTTGCAAAACGCCCGTTGCTGCCTTTTTTCAAATGTCCAACAACTCTGGCATCTTTCAATACACATACTGCGTATTTATCCATTTGGTTTTCCGGTTGTCTTCTAGTATTTAAAATTTCATCAATGATAGGCGTCCAGAAACTTCGATAAACATGATAGCCTTTAACGTAAGATTCCATTTCCCAATTATTTGTTATGACAATAGGTAAATCAACATCAAAGGGAATTTGAACATCAGGCATGGATTGTATTTTTGCCAAATCTTCTCTTACACCTTCAGCCAAATTTGGCTTAGGTATCCAAATCAGTGCCATTACAATTCAAAATTCACTGGGAGCAGTTTGCCTGTTGTTCGTGATGAGATGAGAAGACCGACGAAACCAATGTAATGTTTTCATGGTGCCATTGCCATTACCACGTGACACGTGCAACTCATAATTAGGGGATGCCATATCAAACAACTTATAACTGATCCCGTCATGTGCTCTGTTCACAGTTCGTAGTTACACTGGTAAAATTGCAATGTAATGCTGGCGCCAACTATGCTTGATGCTTATCATCATGATTGTATTTCATATGTTGTCCTTGAATGTTTATATGTGTTAATTCATTATCTTGATTTCTTGCTTTGTAACTATGTTTGTAGCCATAGCCAGCCATAGTTGTGTAATTGTTATTTCCTATTCATCTGTGTCCGTTGATTGATTAGAGACAGAAGTCTTAATTATAATTGTGTGTTTGTAAAATGATTTAGTCTTGAGTTGATTATAAAAGAGTTGGCTGCTTATTCGTTCGTATTTTCTGACTCACTCTGCTTGGAACCTGAACACGCCACAGCAAGATGGCCGATAAAGTAACAAAGACAAGGAATACACTTCCAATTAAAAGAAAATACCAAGCTTTGCAAGATATTTCGTCTGGGATGCCAAAGAAATCCGTAGCAGAGAAATATGGAGTGCCGAGAAACACAGTTTCAACTTGGCTTGCAAGCAGAGAAAAAATCGTTGCTGCTTACGAGTCTGGAGGAGTAAATCCTAAACGACAAAAGATGAGAAAAGCAGACAACGAAAACCTGGACAAAGCAGTTTACGCTTGGTTCCAAAACACTCGTGCCAATAATGTTCCAGTTTCAGGAGTGATTCTGAAAAACAAAGCCTTGGAATTTGCAACATCATTACACCTTCCTGATTTCAGAGCTTCTGATGGCTGGCTTGACAGATGGAAAGCTAGACACAATGTCACTTTTAGATACGTGTCAGGGGAAGAAAAGTCGTGTACTCAGGAAATGACGGCACCTTGGGAAGAGACCTATCTCCCAACTATTCTTTCCCGGTATGAATTAAAGAACATTTTCAACGCTGATGAATTTGGGCTTTTTTATAAAGCACTACCAACAAAAACTTTGCACTACAAGAACGAGTGATGCTCAGGGGGAAAAAACAGTAAAGAGCGATTGACAGGTTTAACTGCTGCTAATGCCATTGGAGAAAAGTTGCCTATGTTTGTGATAGGGAAATCAGCAAAGCCAAGATGTTTCAAAAACATCCAAAGTCTTCCTTGTCGCTATCGCTCGCAGAAAAAGAGTTGGATGGATGGTAGCCTCTTTACAGAATGGGTCAAGGAGATCGGCCGTAAGTTTGCTGCTGAGGGAAGAAAGATTGCACTCATCGTGCAATCAGTCTTGAGTTGATTATAAAAGAGTTGGCTGCTTATTCGTTCGTATTTTCTGACTCACTCTGCTTGGAACCTGAACACGCCACAGCAAGATGGCCGATAAAGTAACAAAGACAAGGAATACACTTCCAATTAAAAGAAAATACCAAGCTTTGCAAGATATTTCGTCTGGGATGCCAAAGAAATCCGTAGCAGAGAAATATGGAGTGCCGAGAAACACAGTTTCAACTTGGCTTGCAAGCAGAGAAAAAATCGTTGCTGCTTACGAGTCTGGAGGAGTAAATCCTAAACGACAAAAGATGAGAAAAGCAGACAACGAAAACCTGGACAAAGCAGTTTACGCTTGGTTCCAAAACACTCGTGCCAATAATGTTCCAGTTTCAGGAGTGATTCTGAAAAACAAAGCCTTGGAATTTGCAACATCATTACACCTTCCTGATTTCAGAGCTTCTGATGGCTGGCTTGACAGATGGAAAGCTAGACACAATGTCACTTTTAGATACGTGTCAGGGGAAGAAAAGTCGTGTACTCAGGAAATGACGGCACCTTGGGAAGAGACCTATCTCCCAACTATTCTTTCCCGGTATGAATTAAAGAACATTTTCAACGCTGATGAATTTGGGCTTTTTTATAAAGCACTACCAACAAAAACTTTGCACTACAAGAACGAGCGATGCTCAGGGGGAAAAACAGTAAAGAGCGATTGACAGGTTTAACTGCTGCTAATGCCATTGGAGAAAAGTTGCCTATGTTTGTGATAGGGAAATCAGCAAAGCCAAGATGTTTCAAAAACATCCAAAGTCTTCCTTGTCGCTATCGCTCGCAGAAAAAGAGTTGGATGGATGGCAGCCTCTTTACAGAATGGGTCAAGGAGATCGACCGTAAGTTTGCTGCTGAGGGAAGAAAGATTGCACTCATCGTTGATAACTGCCCTGCTCATCCAAGCAAGCATCGATGCAAACAAAGAAATACCCCGTATCCATATCTTAAATGCAATGTCATATCTTGCAGAAGCCTGGGACCGAGTAACATCTGATACAATAGTGAACTGTTTTCGGAAAGCTGGTATCTGTACAGCAAGCCAACAGCAAAGTTTGAACGATGCTGACGATCCGTTCCAAGAATTAGCCAGTGAAATTGAGGAGTTAAGAGCACGAAATGAGGAACTGATACCGCAAGAATTGACAGCAGACGACTACATAGACACTGACGATGGACTACTTGCTTTTCAAACATCTCAACTTACAGACGAAGAAATCATAGCTCAGGTATCCAATGTTGATGGCGAAAGTGAAGAAGAATGCGAGCTAATAGAGGAAGAAGTTGTACAACCACCAACGAAGGGTGAAGTTTTTCAAGCTCTGGATGTGCTGCAAACATCGAGCCTTTTTTGTGCAGAAATGGGAAACGAAATGCGCAAGAAGATCAACTCCGTTTCAAAATTATACGACATAGCAACCAGAAACAAAAAGGAACAAAAATATATCACCGATTTTTTTGCTTAAAAGAACAAAACGAAATAAAAAGTAGAGAAAATAAAAATAGCTAGTAATGAAAAAATTGACATCAAGTTGTAATATCTTGCTTTGTGATTGTTCATTGTTAAACATATTTGAGCGTCTTTTCTGTTGCAATCTATCAGAACAATAACTGTTGTCATCCTATAAACTGTTTTTTGGAACAATACAGTGTTCCACTTAAGCGCGAATACTTGAGGGGGGTTCAATAGACATTCTGGCCCATTTGTGTTTGAAATTTTTCATAAAAAAATTTCCCTTCTGTATAACGAACTCCCGCTATTACGAACTATTTTCTCGGTCCCTACAGAGTTCGTTATAGCGGGATTCCACTGTATGTTGTAAGGGAAATAAAGTTAATAGCATGTTGGAAGTGACGTGCATGCTCAATTTATATATCTTGCCAATTGCATTTTTTTAGAAATACATTGTTGGGATTGTAAAGAGAAAGGTATCATCGAAAAAAAAGGATATCTTTGAAATTGGAAAGAACGATTTATCTATTGGCTTCTTGGTAGTGACGACATGGTAGGAGTGTTTACTTGTTCTGCATAATTGATCTTCATATTGATTTATTGATATATTGTTCTATTTGATGTTTTGAGTATTATGCAGCAGCACAACATCAAGTCATTATTAAATTTTAGGAAAGAAGCTTTATGAGATATTTGTTGGATTCGACTGCTGGCATACCGAGTGCCACAGGATTTGAAGCAGACAAGTACTTGTATCTCGTCAAAATTATCCTGTTTGCTGAGGTAAATAGACTGTTACATTTTGTTTCAAATCATCTGTATCTCTGCCAATTTGTCCTATCGATATCATTTCGTGTATTTCCATCCTCGTTCTTCATAGGTTTTGGCATTTCTTTTGCATCTTGAGGAGAAAGTGCTGCTAATTTGCACCAAGTGTATTATTATGCAGAAGAATTCTGTCCAGGAACATTAGAAGTGCTGGTAAGAATACTCAATACTAGAATAAATATTTCAAACATTAGCTACATTGTTTGTGAAGAAGGAGTATCAATACAGTATAATTTTATTATAAAAAACATTTTTTACTCAAAACATTAGCTATTGAGATCGACTTTGGCGTAGATGCTGAAATGCTATAAATTCTCCAAAATTTTGAAGAAAAGTTCATCACATAATATTAGCTGTACTTTGACATCAACTGGCCTGGTAGGGCTGATTTCTTATAAAATACACCCATTTTTCATAAGATTTTCGGATCAGCATTTTCAGCACTTTAAACTTTCTTAATTTGGCACGACAATTATAGCGTTTTAGTAGTGATGTTTCTTCATCGGTTTTTATTAACAAGATTTAAAACTGCCTCATTTCTTTACAGCTGACCATATTTGGATTGATAAAAATCCCAAATCGTTGAGAAGAAGCACATGCAGCTCAGATTTGAAAACTATAATTATTTTATAATGAATATATTACAAGAAGCTTCATTTTATGAGATGAAATGAAGCTTCTTGTAATACTATTCATTGTTAAATTGGTTGCCCGAATCGATATTTTTATATAATTATTTTCCGACAAAAATCAGCAAAATCTTTCATATTACCGAGGCCATGCCTTTTACAAGTCAATCTGTTTGTCTTTGAGAACAAAACTTTTACAGTTTTATAAAATTCATTGAGCTTAGTACAAGTTTGTTAAATTTTTGGCTATCATAGTTTTATTTTTTTAAACTAGCATTTTATAACCTATACTGCCGGCGGCGCTCGCGTACGCTCGTTTCCCGGAGGGGGGCAAGTGAAAAAACTTGCTATCATAGAATTTGGTTGGCGCACTGCGTGCGCTGACCAAATTCGCCTACGCTCATGCCCCTTTCAACCCCACATACAATGGGTTAGCTCGCTGTGCTCGCCTATGGTTGGCGCACTTTGTGCGCTGCATTGGCTGATGCTCATGCCCCTTTCAACCCCACATACCATATGTTAACCCATACACTCGTGCTGCATTTCCTTACGCTTGTGCCCCTTTCAATCCCTCATACAATAGGTCATGAATTTGAATGGACACGGATAACCTTGAGGCTGATACCATTATGTCTTACATCTACGCTCAGCTACGAAATATGAACAGACAGGAAGCTGCTGTCATCGATACCGAAGATACAGATGTAGTTGTTTTATCAGCTCGTGTATCCCATGAAATCCAAGGGTTGCTAGGAATTCAACGCAAAAAAGAAGTATTCGATTGCTATCATCTTTCTTCTGAAGAAAAATGTTGTCCAATTGCATGTTAACACGGGAACAGATGCTGTCAGTTGATTTTTTGGACATGGAAAGATGTCTGTGGTAAAGGATGTCATGAAGAGCAAAGATTTTGTTTTGTTAGAACGTAAGGTGTGATCTATGGAACTTATTACACTATACCTTCTTGATGATGGCACATTGCTAAATTTGATTTCATTTAATAACTTTAATATCTTATTGTAGATGTTGGTGCTACTCTTCCAATATCTCCACGTATGACAAACACCCTTCGTAACTTCGCGTTATGGCATGTCTACAATGATCGAAAGAGCAAATCGTTTGCGGAGTCACGAGCATCTAAGTGGAAGAAAATGAAAAAGAAATCGACTCAGCTTTTGCCACCAGATGAAGATTCGAGTTGAAAGCACATAGAGTGAGCTACCAAGGTTATATCTATTGCAACTATCACACAAAGGACGCTCCACCGTCTCCAAGCAATCACGGATCTACCATAACGGAAGGTGAGGTCTACATTTTACCTACAAATTTATTTTTTTTCCCATCCCTGTATTCCTCTATCTCTTCACAGGTACGACAGTATCAATTTGAAAGGTAAGTGGTTTTAGCAACTGCGCTTTATACAGTTTTCTTAATGTCTTAGCTTACTTTTTTTAAATCTTTGCTTGAGGTAAATGTTTTCCGTTGAGATTTTCCAAGCCAGCTCTGCCAGCCTCACTGTAGTACAGCAGATTTCAGGTCGAAATGTTCATTTTGTGATAAAAGCATAAAATTTGGTGAACATAGACAGTTTGATACGCTGAAAAATATTACATATAGAGGCACTTCAAAAAATACCCCTAAATGCTATTTTTACACAGGGGTACTAGAGCCCAATCCCCAAAACCAAAAAATGCTGTAAGTATCGCAATAAACCACAGATAGATACATTACTGAGTATACTTAGCAAGTTCGACAAGCTGAAAAACATGGAATATAGAGCCACTTGAAAAAATGCCCCCAATTTCTATTTTTAGACAGGGGTACTAGAGTCCATTCCTCAAACGTTGAGTAGATACATTACTCGGTATTCTTAGTACGTTTGATACACTGAAATACATGCAACATAGATCCACTTCGAAAAGTGCCCACAAGTGCTATTTTTAGACAGGGGTACTAGTATCCAACCCATCCAAGATGAAAATTTGGCGTATGACGGATAAATACATTACTTTGTAGAACTTGCGGATTTTGAAGGCTGAGAAACATGGAGTATACAGCTATTTGCAATGTTTCTCGTTGCTTTATTTCTACTTGGGCATAATCCCTCAAACTGAGCAAATAACTTAACTAGTGAACTAGTGAATCTAAAGTTATACAAAAGCGGTCTATACGAAATGCTATCTTTGAAAAAAAGATGACTAAACAAAGTTAAACTCAGCAGTCTCCATTGCAGATGCACATAGCAGTAAACGCAAATCCGACACTGACGCATTTGCAGCGTCCACCACACCTTTGCTCACAGGAGCATTTAATCAGTTCCTGGCAAACTGCTGATGCATCAGGAACAGTAGTCCACGAAGGACATCACGAACCATTCTGATTGCGCTTTCATTCCCATTCATCCGGTTTTGGAACTACCAGGCAATTGACGAGACGTTGCCCCCAAACATGACATCCCTGGTATATTGCACGTTTGATGTATTGCGTTAATGCATCCCTTGTAGGTGGAATAGCATCAATCTGCCTCCCCTTCCGAGTAAACAAATCTTTTCTAGCCCCATTTATTGATTGCTGGCTGCTTGTCGTATCATATAAAAGAATAACGAATCGCTCGATTGAACAAACATGAGCATCTGACATTGAATTAGGCGATTTTGACAAAGCGATGAAAATATCTGTTAAGTGCTCATATACATTTCAGGTTTTCCATGCCGTCTTTTTGCCGATACCCGCAAAAAATGATACTGTATCACCCCGGGTTAAAGAGTGAAACAATGGCAACGCCTTTGATTTTGCAGGACCAATAGTCACTGCCACTTTATGAACTGGTACAAAACGAAAATTAAAGTATGTTGTGCTTACAGTTCACTTGATTTGGTTATTACGTCATTATATTGCTTTGGAGGATAATTAGAAGATTTTGGGGACTGGGCTACCCCTGTCTAAAAATAGCATGTGGGGCCATTTTTTTCAAGTGGCTCTATATTCCATGTTTTTCAGCGTGTCGAACTTGCTATACTGAGTAGTGTATCTATCCGTGGTTTTTTGATAGTTACATCAGTTTGTTGGTTTTGGAGATTGGGCTATAGTACCCATGTCTAAAGATAGAATTTGGGGGCATTTTTCAAGTGGCTCTATATTCCATGTTTTTCAGCGTGTCGAACTTGCTAAGTATTCTCAGTAATGTATCTATCTGTGGTTTATTGTGATACTTACAGCAATTTGTTGGTTTTGGGGATTGGGCTCTAGTACCCCTGTCTAAAAATAGAATTTGGGGGCATTTTTCAAGTGGCTCTATATTCCATGTTTTTCAGCGTGTCGAACTTGCTAAGTATACCAAGTAATGTATCTATCTGTGGTTTATTGCGATACTTACAGCAGTTTGTTGGTTTTGGGGATTGGGCTCTAGTACCCCTGTCTAAAAATAGCATTTAGGGGTATTTTTTGAAGTGCCTCTATATCTAATATTTTTCAGCGTATCAAACTGTCTATGTTCACCAAATTTTATGCTTTTATCACAAAATGAACAAAACCATCATTTTTGTACCGAAATCTGCTGTACTACTGAGAGTGATGATTTCAGAAAGAAACGATTCAGCTGATGATCCACATGAGTACAGCGAAGAAAACGAGGTTGACAATACCCACAACAAATCCAATGTTTATAGTGAAGACGACAACAAAGAAGCTGAGGATTGTTAAATTATTTTTTGGCTTTGAACGCAACATTAACAAAATCAGTTTTTAAAAACGAGATCTTTTTTATCCTTTTGTCATAAGAGTGCCAGCGATCATTCAAATTTTTGCACCCCTGCAAAGGAGCTATAACCAAAATTGTCGTTGTAATAGGAGATTTATGAACTTTTTTTGTGGGAAATGGATTTCCTGACATAAACAACATCAAATATAATGGTTGTGTCATGAGGTGTTTCTTTAAGAATTCCACCCCAGAGCTGGGGACGGTAACCAGAAACTCAGTAGGCGATGTCTCGCTAAGCAATGGTGCTGTACGCTAAGTTTTCAACCAGAGAATCAAAGTTCTTGCGGCAAAATGTATCGATATAATATAATCAGATGAGCTCCCAACACTGAGCTCAACGAGCTGAAACTGAGCAACGATAATAGGTTTTACAGAGTATCGAAAACTAGATAACACATGTTACACAAGCGTGGTTACATGTAAAATACCCTGTACTTCAACATCCACCAAGAACAGAAGCCCTGAACACGTTGGTGGCTTTAACGCGCTCCACTGGCTCTATACATCTGGGCGTGAAGATAACCTGGGCCTCGTGCACGTACGTTGCACAGAAGCCACAATTAAGTACCTAAAATTCTATTGTTTGTTAATTAACTGCGCATCTTCAAGGACATCTCGGTGTCCACGTAATCTTTAAGTCATCTTCATAATATAGTCCACGTAGCTTCAATAACAATGAAGGACATCTCGGTGTCCACGTAATATTCAAACTTCAATCTTCAAATTCTCTAAATCTTCGTAATATCGTATAATTCTTCATAATTCTTCATAATTCTTCATAATTGTTCATAATTCTTTATAATCTTTATAATCTTCGTAATTCTTTATAATCCTAATATTTCTTCGTAATCTTCGTAGTTCTTTATAATCTCCATAATTAGTCGTAGTACAAAATTCACCTGCAACTCGTTGCGATTCGATTTGTGGATTGTTGCCGCTCGCAATAATCAAATATAATAATAATGAAATAGCCGCTATGATGATACTAATAATAATGATAATAACATGGGCCCTATGACAGTTGTTGCTAGTTTTGTTGTGGTAATAGTTTCAAATTGGGCATTTGATAATTTTTGATGCGCAGCCATATATACGAGCCAATGTGGAGGTCTTCCTGGCATTTTTGAGAGGGGCCCCAATTTCATTTTATTCTTATATGTGTTATGATATATAAACAAGTGTCAAACAAAAGTCCCCCAGATTTGGTCACTGATCCTCGTTAATTTCCCTTCCTAAGCTGTTAGTTTCCGGTTTAGGATTCCACAATATGTAACAACACGAACAATCATAGTGTGATGAAGTTTCCAAGCCATTGTGCTGTCCAAGAAACATCTTAGCTTTGATAAAAGATGAAGACTACCAGAACCTCGTTTATAACATACTTCAAGCTGGTGTTCATATTTAAGGTTGCATTGATTTCAACTCTCAAATATTTGTATGAAGTGGTAGTATTGATCTTCCCACCCTTGTATCGAACACATACTTCCTCATTCTGTCTTGTCAGACACTGGGCAGTCCCAAAACAAACAGCTTTGTTTTTCCTTTTTTCATATTTAGAATGCGTTCCATCTCAGCCATCCACCTTTCAAGCTTTTTCGCTTCATTGGTAAGGATTTGCCTCAGATTGGTAACATCCTTATCCGCACAGTAAATGGCCATATCATCAACGTATTTGATAATATTTTCCTCAATTAAGTTAGTTATGTCGTTAAAGAATAAGACAAAGAGTAGAGGTCCGAGGATTGAACCCTGTGGAACACCAAATGTTAAATGCTGAGCTTTCGATAGTACATTGTCATAACTCACTTGTGCTAACCAGTTAAATAGATAATCCTCAAACCATACATACATACATACATACAGGGTTTTTTGAGCATATCCACAATAGTTGTAGCTCATCAACTCGAGTTAAGAAATACAATTTCCGTAGATGTTACAATCTGTGAAAGGAATAAGTTACAATATAAATTAGGCAGTAATTTAAGAGAAAATTAAACAATTTAGGTAAGTTTTTTGCTAAAAACCAGGTAAGTTCTTTGCCGCCAATGCCATACGATAGAAGTTTCGTCAACCATTTTGAAATGCCTTACTGAGATCAACAATCACAGCACCGACTAGTTGCCCCTTTTCCACACTTTTCCTTTCGTACTTCTTGTTCTCTTTGCGATAGAAGCAGGAAAGTGCCATGCAAAATTTGTCAGCAAAATTGACTTTTGCTTCAAAGATGCAACAACATTCATAAAAACGAATAGAAACCATTTTAAATGTCGACTCTGTCGGTTGATTCTTTTCCATCAATTTCAAATACTTGGCTATTGCTTGAGCTTTTGCTTTTCCTGGATAAATTGATTTTACAGTCCTCCAGAATTAGCTTAGATCACCGGTTGAGTTTTCCTGCAATAGATCTTTATCTCTCAATGCTCGTGTTATGGCAATATTTACGGCATTTCTCTACTCTTTATAAAAATTCATATGCAGTGACTTCCGAGACTTACGGAGGAGGCTGTCTCTTTCATTGATAAGATCCTTTACGTTAACAGTTAGCCAGGGTGCTAATTTCCCTCTAACTTTCTTCATTATTCTTGAGGCCTGCTTATCGAAAACCATCAAGACAATGTTTTTCATTTTATTCCAAGCCTCATTTACATCTCTGGAACTGAGAACATGGTTCCAGTTTTGCTTTCTCAGATCTACACTCATTTCTTTTGGGTTATACACTCTTTAGTCTCACACTTTATCAGTTTTGGTTTGAATTTTGTCGAATTTATTTTTTGATACAACCTACCATGTCATGATCCCCAATGCTTGTTGGGATGACACTGTGGCATACCATCATGGCAGTGCTATTTGTCACAATAGTATCAATAAAGCCTGGTACTCACTTGAGGTTTATCACGATAGCGATAACGATAGCGATAACGATTAGGTTGTATTCGTGATAAAACCAAGTGAGTACATAATTTGTAATCATGTTATGTCCGATTTTCGTGATAAAACCGGCCCGAATACCGCAAATTGAAAAGAAAAATTTTTGATATTTTTTCGTGGTAATCGTGATCCGTCTTTTGTTCTCAGGAATGCGAAAAATTTATGATGGGAAAACAGTGTCTGGGGGACAGAAACTTTCATGTAAAATGTATCTTTTGCTATTTTTTTTGCTTCCCCAACAGTAAATGGTTGGCCTAAATTTTCTTTTCACATTTGCAAATATCTTTAGCAAAATTCGGGATCGTTATCTTTCGATTATTGGTCCCAACCCATGACTTTTTTGATAGATTTATTTTTAAAACTGTTTCTTTAACCCAGGACCTTCCTTTTCCTCGCTCTTTAACTTTCTGATTATTTTCTGAGCGTTTGCAAAATGAAATCAAACGCTCTGGTTGATTTTAAGGAGTTTGCTTCATTCAACCGCCATTTTTACTTCACGATAACGACAAATGCGAATGAGAGTGATTACATGATGCCCGCAGGCAAGGAATTTATTCGTTATCGTTATCGCTATCGTGATAAACCTCAAGTGAGTACCAGGCTTAAGAGTCTTTGCGGTGTCACAAATTCTGGTTGGCTTTTTAATAATTTGCTTTAAAGGGCAAATGCAATGAATTGTTACATTTTGTTTTTATATAAAAAATCTATATATTTCAATGCACTGATTAATGTGGCGCAAATAAAATTTGCAAATTGTGTATACTTTTTTCTCTATGAACCTTCAAAGTAGGCAATTTTGACATTTTTCATGCGAAAAAAGAACATCACTGTGATGTCATCAAATGTTGTGTCTGCAACGTGAAGCAGGCTCTGGTTTTCTCCATTCGAGATTTGACATGGCGAGCTGTGAGTGAGCACACACATGATGGGTATCTTGGGAGCAAATAAATCATAGAACTTTTTATGTCTTAGAGATACATGACAGAGAAAATTGTACCATTACTCAGTGTTGCAAAAAAGTATTGTTTCATAATGTTGCTGATAGTAATTCAAAACCAATCAAACAGAACAAGGTCTCTTTAAGAAGTTCAGGAGACAGACATCATTCGCACACACTGACTTGGATAGTAGGATTTTGGTCATAAAGGCACTCATTTGTGCTTTGAAGTAAAGAGAGATATTGGTAAAGATTGTAAAGATGAGATTAAAGCTAAAATCAAACGCTATTCCTGCATTCTGATAGTTCTTGGATGAGGCAGTAAACAAGCTCGTCAGACAAAGTGTGACTCTCAGCTTCTTTACTGGGCCTAAGCACTCTTCGCCCATTTTTTTTGAAGTTATCCATTTTGAAACTAAAATTATGTCTCTTACTTTAAACAAAATGACACAAATTGTTAAAAAAACCAGAGGACATTCGAAAAAATCCATTGACTTCCATTGGGAAAAATATTTTGCGTCATCACTGTGATGTGACAGCGTTGCGATATTTTTCGCAAAAGGTGGCCTGATTGAAGGTGGAATTAAAGTACCTTATACTTGTCAGATGCACGTCAAAATTGCATCAAACTGATCAGTACATCTTTGGCTTTCATTTCAAATAACAAAATCAATATGTCCAATTTCGTTGCATTGGCACTTTAAACCATTTGAGCTGGTGATAGATTTGAAATCTTTTTCGTTCCTAGACTCTAGATAATTCACATTTACATCTCAGAGTATTGTGTCCAATGAAGACTCTTTTGACGTTTTTAACACCTTGTCAAAAGAACTGTTAAAATTTCTTGGCAGGTGTTTCGAGGAATCTGGCGGCCGATAAGTAAAGCCAACTAAATACGAGCATGATTTTATTGGCTTAATTTCAAGCCAAATACATTGTATTTTGTCGTTTTCTAGATCAAAATTAAAATTCTCTTCAACCTCGTCAGAGAGTAAATGCTAATAGGCCACTTTGTTATGTTTCCCAAGGTTTGTGGTTCACTCCACGATTTCGAAATATAACACTTGGGATATCATAATCTGTGAAGCTAGCTTAAATTGTATATCAACAACAAGAAACATTTGGCTTCATCACATGTTCAGTTGTCAATATCGCAAAGTTTATCGTTTTGTTTTTGTTAGTTTGTTGATGGTGAACTCAGTACTAGTGGTTGTTTTTGTTTTTTCGTGGTTTATCCTGTCAACTCATTGTGAACATTGTGGGTCGGAAACAATGGACTTTGTAAGTCGAAATTCGAACTATACATTGTCAAACTATATAATCATTAGGTTCATTATAAATTGTTGGTTTATATTCTTATCTGATCAAAGTACAGTAGAGTTGTATTTTCTGTATCTTTCTATCTTTGTCTTGTTATCGATTGTCTTGCTATCGAATCCGCTTTTGTGTTAATGCAAGCGTCTCGTCGATTTTGGATTTACTAGTAACGTTATTTCTCAACATATATGCAATATATTTCTTAATAGGCATCATTTAGTCTAGGACCTTCAAAGCTCTCTCCTTGTTAGAATGTTGTATTTCTTTCTTTTCTAGTTACCAAATGATTGTTCAGAAAATTATGAGAGTCCAGTCACGCAATGGTTGTATTTTCTGACCTGGTTATCCGCTTGCCTAAAATGTGCTTGCTACCCCTGAGGGTGTGACACACTTGCACCTATCAATGATCTTGAACAAAGGCAACTGAAATATATTATTTGTTACAGCAGGTGAAATTTCATGCAACCAAAGGTTGATGTGGACCTAACTCGAAAACTGTGAGCCAGAAGACCCTGAATATCAGCCATTTCCAGCACAATATCCCCTTTCGCAGATACAACCGATGGAGATGGACATGGAACAAGAACTTCTCATTCAGACTAAAAGCTTCCAGTGGGAGACATCCAGATGCAAGATGCAGTTCCAGTACCAGATGAATATCAGATGCTAGAACCCCTTGAATATCAGCAAATGCCAGTTGAGAAACCTTTCCTCGAGAACAATGAAGCTAAAAACCTCATCCCCTTTACCACACCACTTGAACAAAATAAACAGAACATGCATCCATTGTCGTTCTGTTTAACTCAAACTCAAAGAATTACTCCAAGACATTCTTCACAAGCACATGCTTGTGTCATCGAACTTCAGAAGATAAGACTACCATACACACACATGATCCTGTTTCTTTCGCAAGCTGATAAACACAGAATATCACAACAGGTATTGCTGACATGTAATACAAATTCTTACAGATTCAATTTATCTTCACTTCAGATTATGTGTAGAATAGAATGACATACATTTTCTTTCGCACATAAAAGACCTTAATTCTATAGGCTCCTTATCACAATATTTGCTTTTCATTTCAATTGTCAGGTGGATCAACTCCTATCAGCAGAGATTCCAGACCCGTGATACAACCATGGAACGGTTCCAAGTGATACTGATGAATTGGCAATGAGTGCAAATGGTCCTGAAATTGAAATGCTGAACAATTTTATAAGTAGAGTGGCAATATCATAGGAATAATTTGCTTTGCTTTCATCAAGATTTGCTATAATATAATTTATTTCTTCTGGGGTTACAGGGTCAGGAAGAAAGCTATTAGGATATCGATTTGTTGAGTACTCTTTAAAGTGATTTGTTGATGGTCCAAGCTTATCTATTAACTTTTGTGCGACAGTTGTAAAATATTTATTGACTGGCTGGGGGCGCTCGCATTCGCTAGAGGGGGCAAGTGAAAATTTATTGTGGGTGACGCACTTTATAATGTAGGTGACACATTTTGTGTGCTGCATTTGCTCACCCTCATGCCTCTTTCAAACCCACTTATAATGGGTGAGCTCGCTGCCCTCGCCTATTGTTGGCGCACTTCGTGTGTTCATGCCTCTGCCTAAACATATTAAATGTCCTAGATGAAATGATGGTCCCTTCATGAATTGAACCCTTCGTAAATGCGTTCAAAGTTGAAGAATAAATTTCGTAAAAGCGACACAGCTCAAAATTGGGAGGCATTTTGTCAACAGCGCAACTTGTGTGTAAAACTATTTAGAGCTGAAGGAAAACATTTTTATAGCAACTTGGATATTTCTCAAATTACAGATAATAAAATGTTTTGGAAAACAGTGAAACCTCTTATCTCTGAAAAAAAATAAAGCCAATGTAAAAATTACTCTGATCGAGGAGGAAAAATGGTATCTAAAGACAAAGAAGTAGCTGAAACTCTAAATGATTATTTTGTATAGATTACTGACTTGGTCTTATAGAAAATAGTGACATTATCTCTAGCATAGAAGGTATTTCAGATCCTATTGATAAGGCTGTGACCAAATATTCCAACTCCACCAGCATAAGCAAAATTTGCAGTTTTGCTCAAATAAAAATGGGTTCCAATCTGATAAAGTCACAGTTGACGCAGTGAAAATGGAAATAAATAGACTCAATCCAAAAAAGGAACAACCTTCAAAAACATCCCTCCTAAGATTAGGGTAGTTCTGACATTTGTGCTCAATAGTTACATGTTATCTTCATTGACAATGTTCAGAATTACTCATTTCGAGAGAAGCTAAAATCTGCAGACCTTTCTCTACTCCATAAATCTGAGGCAAAGACTTCCAAAAAAAATTTTACACCTGTCAGTGTACAAATTCGGCGAGCCATTTCTTCTACAAGGTTAAAAAACTTGCACCCACGTCTCCACTGTCTGCATTGAACTCAGGGACAGTTTGAAGAGAAATAGCCTGCGACATATTGGTTTCCTACGTTTATTTTTTGTTCGCACATCGCCAACCTAATATTCTTTTGCTTTCGGTGAATATATAAACTGAACGAAGTGAAGACTGAGAGAGTGGATGATCCTGTATTCAGAAAGTAAATCAGAGATAATTGATAATTCAACACGTTTGTAATCAATATGCCTTAGGGGCCTGGAGCCTACTCCATTACACCAAGACAGACACATGTATATCAATGTCTCCATGATGTTGACAACAATTTGAAAGTTTATGGTTTGTGGATCACAAATTACGATAACCATCCTCAGCTACCGGCAGACTGTCATTCCTGAGCAAGGTGATTCTAATATTACTATTCTGCGGAGTCACGTGAGGATGCACTTTCCTTGGACCGAAATGGGGAACAAGGTATCCATAAAGGCTTTTTTCTGAGGCCCTTAATCTGCCCTATTTTTAAGTGAGCTGTTCCTTGCCGGCTGAACCCGAAAGTTATCTATATGAGAGCTTACAGTTTCCACTAAAAGGTTAGGAAATTCTTTGTTAAAGTTCGCCCAATTGGCTATCATCACAAACTCCATTTTCGAATGAAGTATTCACTGTTCATGTGACGCATTTTGCCTTTTGCTGCAATTTGACTGGCTCTTTCGCAACTTCACGTGAACAGTCACGCGTTTTTCGTTATCATGCAAATTAGCCCTCGGGTTGAACAGCAGGTACTTTTGGAGAAGAGGCTTGTTTTTGTTTTGAACACAAAGGATTTACTGGGCGCCTTTCACAGTGTTTTACGACCTGAATTATCTTTGTAAAGACTTGCTAATTGCTTGAGAGACCCCTGGAAAATTACAGGAGACAATTGAGAAAACAGGTGATAGCTTTGTTTTGTTTTTTGAGTAAGATAGTTTTAGTTTTTGTATGACCGCCATTGTTGCTTTGGCATATTGTGACGCTTAGGCATAATCTAAACAAAGTCAAAGTTTTAAAAACAAGTTATGATACGCAATTATCAGGCAAGCGGAGCGAGGCAAGCTGTTGTAAGAGGAGAAGTCAGAGGCATGAGCGGTAGCGAATGCAGCACACAAAGTGCGCCCTATCAGTCAATGTTTCATGATAACAGATACACAGGCGAGCGTAGCGAGCTAACCCATGGTACGTGGGATTGAAAGGGGCATGAGCGTTAGCGAATGCAGCACACGAAGTGCGCCAACCGCAGGCGAGCGTAGCGAGCTAACCCATTGTAAGTGGGGTTGAAAGGGGCATGACCGTAAGCCAATGCAGCACACGAAGTGCGCCAACCACATTAAGTTTTTTCACTTGCCCCCTCCGGGAAGCGAGCAAACGCGAGCACCCCCGACTAGTTACAACTGAAACTGCTAATGCAATGAAGTTTGCCATATCAATTTTTTTATTTTAAATTAAAGCCAAAGATGTACTCATCAGTGCGATGCAATTTTGACATGCATCTGAAAAGTATAAGTAACTTTAATTCCACCTTCAATCAGGCCACCTTTTGCGACAAAATATCGCAACACTGTGACGTCACAGTGAGGACCCAAAATTTTCTTCCCAATGGAAGTGAATTGATTTTTTCGAACATCTTCTGGGTCTTTTTTAATGGCTCCACTCAGGGTAGGAATATTTGAGCTCCGGCTCAACCACTATAAGGGTGAATCTTTTATCCGTCGTTCTGAAAACAATTTGTGCCGATTTGTTTACAGTTAGAGGCACAATTTAAGTTAAGTTTGAAAATGGGTACCTCCGAAAAAATGTGATGTCATCCCGCATCACCATTGTTACTTCAAGTTGCTTTGGAACGACACGGAGCCCTGATTTGGCCAGGTCTTATTTTTGGTAATAACTTATTTTAACTTAAACTTACAGACATTGAACTATTTTCAGAAACTTCAGAAATTCAAATTCCTTTAATATCTCCCCAAAAAGCTCAAATTTTCTGACATTTGTGTTGGTTGGCTCTGGTTTAACCACTCCGGGCGAAGAGTGTTTAGGCCCGAGTAAAGCTGAGAGTCACACGGGTTGGGTTACAAGCTTGTTTATTGCATCTATTGCAGGAATAGCGTTTGATTTTAGCTTTAATCTCATCTTTAATTCTTTCCCAATATCTTTCTTTACTTCAAAGCAAAAATGAGCGCTATAATGAATAAAGTCCTGCTATCCTGGTCGGTGGGTGCGAATGATGTCTGTCTCCAGAACTCCTTAAAAAGACCTTCTGTTTGATTGGTTTTAAAATACTCACAGCAAAAATTATTAGCCCCATATTTTCGGGTTGGCCATGTTTTTATCCCTATACCGCGATCTGACACTAAATTATCCCTAAAGTTTCATGATAATTCCCATTATCACACATTGTTATTATCACACTTTGATGCTGAAATAGATTATCCCTATATATATCCCTCAACAATCATGCCTCTAAATTATCCCTAAAATTTAGTGACAACAACAATTCTCTTGCCATTCCCACTGTATACTATTCTGGTCCGATGATCATGGACAAATAATTTAAGTATAGCTTACTAGCCACTATCCTGCCACTAAATAGATTTGAAATTGTATGCCAAACTTAGGCCTTAAAGTGGTTCTTAGTTTTGTTTAAATCAACATAGTATACAATTTCTGATGATGAAATTAATGCAGAATTTTGATAGTGTTTGTACTGGGGAATAAACTTCAACATCAACACAATGTTAACACAACAGATTGATTGCGTAAAAACAAATTCTGATGTCACAACATTTATGAAACGTGCAGTACAAAGTGCGGAAATAAGTGTTGATTTATCTCCGCATGATTCCTGTCTTTGATCTCAGTTAGTCACAGAATTGCAGACGGGAGTTTGTGCCACTTGAATTCCATACAATACAATTGGAGCAAATTGTTGGACGACACACACAGCATCAATCATGGATCTAAAAAAACAACACTTTTTCATAATTTTTTATAAATTGTAATACTCCAATAAAAACAGAGCATATGATGACCCTGAATTGGTGGATAAATACTTGATCAGTTTCTTGTCAATTTTCCTTCCATGGAGGAGAACTCTTGGGGCACTAAAGGCTGGTATTAAACACAAGGAAAACAGTGACTCCCCGTCGTGGATACTTGCGAAGGAAGTATCCTGAGGACTGTGATTTCAATAAAATCGAAATGCAAGTATAATTTCATCCCTTTTATCTATCATGGACGTAAGAAGCAATCTGTAAATATTTAGAATTTTTCCTTGTCTTATGATTACAGTAAAATTTATTGTGTGCATTTCATGTTTATCAGTGTCTCTGGATTTTCTTCACTCTCTCTCTCTTTCTTTGTAGTAAGCAACCACAACCTCAGGGTAAATTATTTTTATATTTTCGTATTTTATCTGATTTCTTTCATTTGTGCCCATCTGTTTGCTCATGGAGGATCTTGGTCGCTAAATGTTCAACGCATGTACAAATTATTCGCAATCTTTTGCGCCCCGATTGTGTGGAAAAGAATCCCAAACCATTTTTTATGTTTCAAGTAGATATTGATGATGATGATGATAATGATGTGCATGATGAAGACCAGGGAGATGGCGATGAAGATGATGATGATGAAGATGATGATAGAGTTTTTATCATTTTTGTGGGTAAAAATCATGAATATATATCTTTGAAACTTAGACAATTTGACTCTTATTTTAAAAGGTAAGAGGCCGGCTGCAGTACCTGTTCATGTTGGCAGTGTGTCATATTCAAATGTTCACTGATGTTCCCAGTGTGCTATGGATTTGAATATGACGAACCCTCTGATAAATATAAGCAGCGGAACAAACACTTGTTGCCTCAAACTGCTTCAAAGTATCTCTTTGAAGATATATCCTATTTAGGTTAATATTGCATATTTATCTATAGTCCATGCTATTTCTATGCTCCATCTCAATTTCAGGGTTGAAGGGAGCTTATTATAGCAGTCAGCAGTGTGACCAGGATGGGGAGCACGACCGTGTTCCAACAACGACAAGGATCCAGTGTTCGAGGGAAGAGAAATCGAACACTGGATTGTTGTGGTTGTCTGTGTTTATTGTGTATATATATATTAATGCGTTTTTCAATTTAACTGAATCATTATCTTGTGTTTTGACCTTCCATCTGAGTGAAACAGCAAACCTTGACAAAACAGTGTGGAAATTAATGGAGATATGAAATGCGAAGCCTGCTGCGACATGGCACCATGACCATCATGCAATGCAGCCTGTAGATGGGATTACATGATTATCTCCACATGATTCATGTCATCAATACTATTTTTGTGCTGCTGGTTTTGCCAGTATCGTGTGAAACACAATTGAAGTTTTGAAAAGTGTTGCATGCACTGCAAAAATTGCATTAGTTTTCATAAATGCCCATAAATTGCATTACTCGAAAAACCAAAGCGAATGAAGAGTATAAAATGGTAGGTATAAATGACAAAAAGGAGGCAGAGAATAATTTCAATTTGCGCATTTGTTTTCTTTATTTGATCATGAAAAAGCTACACAAATTGTTGTTGTTGGAGTGAACGAGCTCTGGTCAATATTTTTTTCGCGGGGTTGATCAATTGCCATTGTTTTGTGATTATTGTTGTGTTGATTGCTTGGGGGAACTGGGGATTCATTGGGCGTTCTAAACAAATTCTATTGTTAAATAGTCTATTGTGCATTGTTCTTGTAATGAGAACAAAGAAATTGGATGAAATAAGAGGGGTAGATTTTTTGGACAAGCTTTGTGGTCATTCACTAAGTGAAATCGAAAGACAAGATTGTGTATTATGGCAGGTTAAAAAGTGAGCATTTTCTTGGAGAAGAGAAGAAGGTAAGTTGGTTATTTATTTTGTTCCTTTTTTTGAGAAATTGAAATGCTTTAAAAGTAAATTTATTCCATTTAACTTTCTTAGTATTTGTTTGGAAAAAATAGCAGATCTGAAGGTATCTGTGGCGAGACGATTTCAGCTCGTATTTGATCAACAGTTCAAATTTACAGACTATCTGGGGGAAAAGGTTAGGGAACCTAGGTAAGGTTGCATCATGTTGAATTTTTTATTGTTTCCGAGTTTTTGTATTAGCTTCTTTAATAGTGTGACAATGTCTGAAATATTATTTTTTCTTGTATAGTAAAATGCAAACAATGTATGTACTAGTAATTGGAAGAAGAGAGAAAGGGGAAAGACAAGAAAGGGAGAAAAGAGACGGCACGGAGGAAAGCAGGAAGCGAAAATACATTATAGAAACGAAGAATGCAACAACATATATCAAGCAGCAAGTGGTGATTCATCACATACCAACTATAAGAACTAATTTATTTTATTATTTTAGGTTCTATTTTATTACCCCTTTTCTAATTGCTTAATGGATTTTTTTTTTATTATTATGAAACAAGACACAATTTCCTTACTCATGCCCATCTGTTTGTTCAAGGAGGACAATTTGTGACTAATGTTCATTGCGATGTGACTAATAATAACGGAGTTCCAACAACTATTCCATTATTCAAACAAATAACTTTCACCACAACCACACGGTTGTGGTGAAAGTTATACGATCAGCTGATTGATACTTATATTGAGAGCAAGACAAGTTATAGTTATTATGCGCTGAAACAATGTGCTTGCCTTTTCCAATTGCGTGTGTGACCCCAAATCAAGTCCCTTCATCGTAATGAGGTGCCTCAGTATAACGAAATTTTCATAAACTTGTCTTTCCTTCATGACCTTTATTCACTGTGTCCCCATGTCCACAAACTACTTACTCTACAGGGTAATTCAGGAAATATCATTGTACGGATTCCTAAAGAGGCTACCAAGGCAGGCAAGGCAGGCAATTCAAAATGTCGAATTTGGCACTCAAAATTTGAAAACAAGGAAGCTTTGGCTTGAAATTGGGCATAAAAGTTCGGGATAGCCTTAACAAGCAATCTCTTGACAACCCTGGTTGTTGCAAATTAACACAGCATTATACACACCTTCCGCATAAGGTCTATAGGCCTAACAGCAACTAGCATTTTAAGGTATGCTGCGAGTGTGCAAATTGACTCGAGTGGACAATACAACACAAGGGGTCATTCAACATTTGCGAATTTATTGAAAATTACCTCAAATTCCATTCAAATTGCTAATCAAAAATAAGATTACTTTGTCATGCAGTAAAATATTTTGTACAGTGCACGATTTTTAAAGGGCTTAATAGATATTACCTGTTCAAATTGTCATGGCTACCCCATTTTGAGTTTCCAACATCTAAATAATTCTTTCTTCAAACACATTGATACTCTTTGGTTCTATCATTTTTTAATTAGGAGAACTTTGAGAATTTCATTCGAGTTGCGGTCCAGTTTGTCTCTTCATGACAGCAAAATTAGTTTACAAGATATCGTTGTTGTTGTTTTACAGAGGTCATTCATGGTGCTTGCTCAAGTTTAAGCAGTTTTATTGTGTAAGTAGTAATTATGCAATACAATAAAACAGTGCCAGGTGCAACATAATCAACTAATGCAATATGATTGATTAGCTAATTACATTTCATATATATATGAAACACAAAACACTCTAAAGAGGCAAAATTCAGAAAATAACAGGCGTGAAAAAATGGTTTTGCAGATGTTCATGTAAACATATATTAATAAATTTGCTTGGAGTTTCAAAGTAAACTCAATTTAAATAAAATGGAAATTATGAAGTGAGTCTTATTGATAAAGTTGCAGCTAGGTTAAGTACATAACAAATTACTTATTTACGTTAAGTCATCAATGATACAATATGCAATACTATTATAAATGAACTTCCTACATATTCAAAATTTGTCAATAATAACATAATTAATTGAAAAAATAACCTGAATATATACAAATACACATAGATACATATCAATGTTCGGTCAATAATTTCACTGTTGAAACATCTGTAACTTCTTGGTGCAAAGTGATTTGGGAACTGAGGACTGGAATGCACATGAACTAAATGCCGCAGCTCTTGTTAGTCTTCATAGGTGCAACGTCCCCTGATCCACACACTCATAATAAGTGCTGGACTGGATAAAATCTGTGGATGCAGTTTTCTGCTGATTAGTAATTACCAAAAGTATGGCAGTTTCAAACTGCAATTACATCTGCATTGAGTGTAGATGGCCTGCCACATTCGGGCATCATATCAATCACCACCAAGTGGCAACTGAAGACTGCAAATGTAGCCCTGGAACATATTTATTCTGCAATAAAGAAATGAAGTAGAGTTAATATGCTTTATTTTGATATGAAAACACTCTGGAAACGAACTGTTTCAAAAAACATCTTATCTCCTTGAGGTAATAGCCACAAAATATTTTGGTGCAATATATGGTTACTAGCAACAACTCATTACCAGTCGCACTCCTTACAACTACCGTCCTGTTGTGCAGCTTCATCATGTGAATGAACATCTTCTTTCAGAAGAACTTGCGAATACCCTGAAAATGAACAGATAAATGTCGTCTATCAAAGGGGTACATTCTCTATGCTATTCAAATACCTTGCATCTGGGTATTTGAGTTAAGCATTCATGATGGAGGATCTTGCAAGTAATAAATTTACTGTTCTGTGCCCCCTCTCCGTCATCGATATTATTATTTCCACTAATTGTGGGAGGAACTTGTGAATTACCTGAAAATGGAAACAAAATGGCGTCCATCAAATCAGTCTCACTCATATCGTGTTGTTCCACAATACACATTGTCTCCCAATTTAAGACAAGCAAAGCAAAACTATAATAATAAGAAACTTGCTGTCATGTGCGCCCTCTTCGTCATCAATATCATCTTCAATTGTGGCCAGAACTTGTGAATGAACTGAAAATGAAAACAAATGGCAATGACCTCCATCAAATATGTCTCTCATAAACTGCTGTTCAAATAAGTGGCATCCTGGTATTTAAGACAGGTAATAGTCATTCTGGTAAGATATATTACCATCGGCATCATCTTCGTTGTAAGCATGACACATTTGTAAATGGTTTGTAAATGACCTCCTAGCTTTTGTCTGATATGGGAGGAACCACAAGACTGTAAAATGTATCGAAAAATCAACTCTTCCACAATTCAACAATATTAACATAGAACAAACTGTATTTAATGAAAACTATGAACAATTTACAGTGGCCGTGGATAAAGGGGGCTCAGGGAGGGGGGGCAAAAAATCCCCCTGTAGAGGTATACTGCCGCTGTGTCAGGAAATTGCTGATCTTTTTGGAAAATTAATATCTTCTGTTTATGTAGTTCTTACTAATTTCCTTATTCATAGCCTTGCAGAAACAAAAATGCTTATTAAACTTTTGTTGGAAAATCTAACTTGCTCTCTCGCCCCCTATAAAATTTCCTATCTACGCCATTATTAATGAAAATTTTTCAGTTACCATCATTTGTCTCGGTAAGCCAGGCCCAGGGGCAATTTGTTGATGATATAACTTTAAATGGTCCATGAATTGCTTGACAGTAACATTTTTAAATATTCTCGTACAATGCTTGCACACGATGTTCACTTTTATTCCACTACCTTTGCAATTTTTTCCATCGCTACTACAATTAGCTTACCAAATATTAAAAGTATGGATGAATCTTGAACCACACAAACAAAAGGCAATAACTAATTATATCAATTTCATTGAAGATTTCATCTAGTTAGGCTACTTTGGGGGTCTTGCTTAGGTTCCGCTGGAATTTCAGGAATTTCATACAATGGATCCCAAGAGCCCAAAGGGATTCCAGGCCTTCAAAACAACACGTATTTCATTTCAAACTTGCTCAGCAATGCAAATGATAGACTCCCATAGGGAGTAGTTCTATCCAAGGGTCTTTCCCCCTGAAACGCGGTCCGAGTTCGCACATCTTTTGCTTCATATGTACGGGTTTTTACTGTAAGTAAAGTTTGGAAGTGAAAAAATTTCTTAGTATCTGAGCGTTGTGGAAAAAACGTGTTTGGAAATGAAGTGAATTAATTAAGGAAAAAAGCTATATTGGAAATGAAGTGAATTAATTAAGAAAAAAACTATATTGGGGGTCTTGCTTAGGTTCCGCTGGAATTTCAGGAACTTCATACAATGGATCCCATGAGCCCAAAGGGATTCCAGGCCTTCAAAACAACATGTTTTGTATCAACCCTGACAGTGTTCTGAAACGCTGTCAGAGTCCACAACAAATCTACTACAACTGCATCCAAGCTCTCATTATCAGTAGGTACAAATTATTATCTTCAGAGTTCAAACATCGAAACCAAAATGGATAAAAAAGTTTCAAGGAGCTGAAAGATGTGGGAAGCAAAGGTTTCGTGGCAGAGCTTGTGAGCCCGTTTCAGATAATTTCAAGTACAGAGTGTGTTAAAGAAGAAAATTTGGAGATGGACCTCGGTAAGTCAAGAATTCCGGAATGTTAATAAAATATTGTTTCTTGGAGATCTAATAGTTATAAAATAATGTAATTTAAACTTTCCAATGGTAAACTCCGGTTGCTAATTAAGAATAAGGTCTTTTACTGAATCTGCCAATTTGGTCTCGTTTTTCAAGATCAAGCACCAAATTCGAATCTGTTCAACCGTTATCACACAGCACGCCGCCAAATATGTTTGGTAAATTTATATCCACCACTGGTATAGCATATTTTTGATCTCCCTTATAGGACATTAATTGTATCTACTGCAACTTAAATGCCACGCTAAACATCAGCCATGTTATTTCATTTCGTCACCAGAATCTTCGGGCAAACAGGAAAGAGGGGATCAGCAGCCTGGTTGCAACACATGGGCTACAAACGCCTTCGGTAAGCAACTATTGTTTTTATGAACAGTCGTATCGTGGCTTTCACGGTGTTACTGCTGCCCATTCCATTGCCAAATAGCACGCTGCAGTTGTAAAAAAACTTTCTACATTTGCTGTGATAAAAATTTGACTTTTGGACATGTTAACTATCTAGATTTTAGAACAACATATGATTAATCCAGACATTATGGCAGGGGCCTTAGCAATCGCTATGGTAATTATATATCTGTTTTTAAAACTGGTGAACATTCCAAGGTAATAATTCATAATTGTCATTGTGCCTGCACAATATTCGCAAAGCATTTTCTAACTTTGTTAGCAGGAGCAAGCTCAGCAAAAGAAGGGGACAGAAGAACCAAAGACTGTTGCGTTGTACCAGTCGGTATGTCTAACATCCCACTAGCTCGCTTTTTATATTAACTCTTCAAATATTTTCCACATGGTGTAATAACATGTATATGTTTTTAGTCCATGGAGTACGACACAACAAAGATTCTGAATTTTTCACATTGGGGAAGAAGAGCTGAGGTTATATATGGAGGGGGCGAGATGCCATCGAAGGCAAAAAGCCTTATCTGTCAAGAGCACTGCATTTCTCTCCACAGAGAAAACCAGCAGAGGTGTCGTGGCGAGAAACACGAATTGTAATTTTGTTTCATGCCATTTGCAGCACAGTATCTGCTTCAGTTTTTGTTATTGTGTGATATTAGCCATCTATAATATTACATTTTTATTCTGAAGTCCTTCAACCGCATTTGCATTTGCTTTTAGTTATCCAAGCTGTGTTTTAAAAAAACAATTAGCCTGCCACTTGGTCAGCAAATTCCTTGATATGGCCGATAGCGATGGTGGATGTGTCAGTTGCTTTTCATTATTTCACATTTTGAAAATCTTGGTAATCGTATGTTTCTAAAACCATAATGTATCAATTTGTTGTTTTTAGCATTCACTTTTCCACACGAAGCCACGTCAGGGTGGCAGCATTGTCAAGTGCCTGGAACACATCAACAACAAGTTGGTAATTCCCAAGGAAAAACAAGTAAAGAAAAAGAGTGTGGGGAAAAGAAAGGAAGGGGTGCACCCAGGAAGGCAGGCAGGTATATTTGCGGAAAATGGTATTATATTGTATTACTTTTAACTTGAGATAAAAACACCATTGTCATCTTAAATCATACCAGCAACTTATGCGTGTTTTTCCTTTTTGTCGTTGAGCAATTGCAACACATCACATGTGGGAAGCCGAGAGTCCAAAGTATCATGGAAGCCACCTTTGTGGAGCGAAGAGTGTATATTGAGTCGAAGGACTCCAAGGCCCCCACAATTGTGGATATATTGAACAAATTTCTTGTATTGACGAAGCAGGCAAAAGTGAGTTTACCATTTTTAATTTCCAGCCTAAATACGTCAACGCTTGACTATAAAACGTTTGTACGAAGGATTCTGATGCTTTTTACAGATAGTAATGGAGTTTGCGAGAGGGCACCCCGGTGCCTCCGACAAAGAATTTGAATCACATTCACCAAGATTGCGGAAGCCGCAAATGTTCAGCACTGTAATAATCTTGTATTGTATACAGTTCATCTATATCTACATTAGTATCTTTTGTACCTCTGATCCTTTTGCTATTGGAATAAATATTATGCCTTTCCTTAATATATAAATATTAAGGAAAGAAAGTGCCTTGGGAACTTACAATTACAAACTTTCTAAATTTCCTTTTAAATATCCCTCTTAATGAAACTTTAGATATTTGCACTAATTTAGCGTTTGAAGACAAAGATTTAGTTGTTTTTAAAGATTCGTCATTTTCCCGTAACAATTTTCGCAAGCTTTTAGAATTCGCCACTAAGGAATGTCATTTTTTGTTTAATGGTCAGCTCTTTGATCAAATTGATGGTGTCGTTATGGACTCCCCCTTGGGGCCCACATTAGCTAATATATTTATGTGTTTTATGGAATCGTCCTTTCTCAACAATTGTCCGTCTGAATTTGAACGTCTTTTTTATCGCCGCTATGTAGATGACACTTTTCGTTTATTTAAGTCTCACGAGCATATTCATCAGTTCCATAGTTGAAATTGAAAATTCTGGATCCCTCTCTTTTTTAGATGTTTTTGTTTCCCACCTAGACCTTGGTTTTCAAACTAGTTTGTTTAGAAAAAAGACTTTTACTGGCTTATATTCTCATTTTGATTCTCTCACTCCCCTTAAATTTAAGCGTAATCTTATCTCCGTTTTGTTGATGCGAGCCTATAGGATCTGTTCATCTTATGTTACATTTCATATTGAAGTTACCCGTATTAAACGTTTTCTTAGTTTTAATGGCTACCCTCTCCAACTTATTGACTATACTATTCGTATGTTTCTTAATAAATTATATCAGCCACCTATTTGTAAAGATACTGTTCCACACAAGAAAATTTTGGTTTGTCTCCCGTTTTTAGGATTCCATTCTTTTCAAATACGTAAAAAACTTATTCTATTTTAAAGAAAGCATCCAATGAGTTTGATCTCCTTTTGTTTGAAAGCCTTCTCATCCTACATGACCACCCCTCCCTTAACAATCAAACGTCTAGTATTCCCCTACAGCTATTTTAATTAATTTATTGTTGTTTTCTTTGTTTTTCATTGCATTTTAGTTTGTATATTGCCTCTAAACTATTTCACGATTGTATTCTTTTCTTTTAGTTATGCCTTTGTTTGCTAGTATATAAATATTGCATTTAGTCTACTTCTTGTCATCTGAGGATGCTGACAGTAATATAGGGTTAATATAGGGTTAATATAGGGTTAATATAGGGTTAATATAGGGTAAATATAGGGATAAAAATCAAGCAAATATACAGGGATAAAAAAGCGCCATTAATCATAAAATACTGGTTTGATAAAGTTTTCTGTGTTTCAGCAACATTATGAAACAATACTTTTTCACAACACTGAGTAACCTTACAATTGTCCCCGTTACGTATCTCCAGGACATGTAAATGGTTTTATGATTGATTTACTCCCGAGATACCCGTCATGTGTGTGCTCGCTCACAACCAACCTCAATCGACATGACGTGACTATTCTGCGGAGGTCACATGATGACGCACTTTCTTGCCAAAAACAATAGATTTGACCCGAAACAATAGGTTGAACGCCCAAAAACAATGGGCCGAAAAGGCGAACCGTGTAATCACAAAGGCTTTTTTGTATGTGGATATATATGTAATTCACACTGAATGCTTAGTTTATTAATTTAACCAGGGTAATGGATTTTGTTTTTCGATTTTCTCCTGAGTTATTGAATTATTCCACTAATTATTCTGCTAATTGTGCTATCACGAAAAAACTACTGTTTACGATGGCGAAACTTCCAAATTTGCGTTGCAAACTCCATTTTCGAGCACAGTATTCGCTGTTCATGTGACCTGTCTCGCCTTTTGCTGTAATTTGATTGGCTCTTTCGCGACTTCACGTGAACAGTCACACGTTTTTCGTTATCATGCAAATTTGCCCTCGGGTTGAACAGCAGGTACTTTTGGAGAAGACACGTGTTTTTGTTTCGCACACAAAGGATAACTGGGTGCCTTTCAAAGTAAGTGTTTTACGACCTGAATTATCTTTGTAAAGATTTGCTAATTGTTTAAGAGACCTATGGAAAATTACAGGAAACAATTGAGAACATAGGTGATAGCTTTGTTTTGTTTTTTGAGTGAGATAGTTGTAGTTTAGCTAGTAGGCAACCGCCATTGTTGCTTCGGCATGCTTGCGACGCTTAGGCCTAATGTAAACAAGCCCAAAGTTTTAACAAACAAATTATGATAAGGGGTTATCACTGTATCACTGGGCCCTATGTATATAACTGTTGCAAGAGGAGTAGGCAGAGGCATGAGCGAAGCGAATGCAGTTCAGGGCATGATATGCGCCCTATCAGTCAATGTTTCTTAATAATAGATAGACAGGCGAGCGCAGCGAGCTAACCCATTGTACGTGGGGTTGAAAGAGGCATGAGTGAAGCAAATGCAGCGAACGATGTGCGCCCTATGACTCAATGCTTCTTGATAATAGATAGACAGGCGAGCGCAGTGAGCTAACCCATTGTACGTGGGGTTGAAAGAGGCATGAGCGAAGCGAATGCAGTGCACGAAGTCTGCCCTATCAGTCAATGTTTCTTGATAATAGATAGACAGGCGAGGGTAGCGAGCTAACCCATTGTACGTGGGGTTGAAAGAGGCATGAGCGAAGCGAATGCTGCACATGCAGTGCGCCCTATCAGTCAATGTTTCTTGATAATAGATAGACAGGCGAGCGTAGCGAGCTAACCCATTGTACGTGGGGTTGAAAGAGGCATGAGCAAAGCAAATGCAGGGCACGAAGTGCGCCAACCAGATTCAGCTCTTTTTACTTGACAGGCTTGGGCGAAGGAGGGAAGCGAGTGATGACACCTAGTCTTTTATAAGTATGCTACTTGCTATTTTAAATTATTATTTCTGTCTTTTCATTATATTGCATTTGCCTTGTAGAAAGACCTATGCCAGTTTACCATCCACTGCTATGCCCCAGATGTCACCAATATAATTCATTCTCAAAAAACTGTATAGATACTATAATAACAATTATCTCAGCTAGAGGTTTGTATATTGTTTCATTTTTGAATCATTATAATTCTGAAAGTTTGTTCACGGTCTGGGCCTGGCTACTAAATAAAAAGAATATAAATGTACAGCTGTTTTATATATCTTAAGATAACGTTCATGAAGCCAATTAAAGATATATTCTAATAGCAGCACTGAGAATTCTTCATTGATCCTTAAAAAATTTTTTCCCTTTTCCCTAAAACATATTCTTGTTTAAAGGGCTTATGCAGCCTAAAATGACATATCGATTTTTTCACGGAAATGGAGAGAAAAAGATCTGAGTATCACTATGAACCTATTTTGAGTGTTTTCTGACGAGTATAAGTATGTTTTTTTCAAGCTCAAACATACCTAGGTCTTTTGAAGAGCTGTGACGTCAGTTTGATGACACGCAAATAATTTTTTATAGGGGTCAGTATGGAAAAATTTGGTCGCGCGCCACAGTTTTTTTAATAACTCGACTTAGGCGACACCGATTTCAATTATCTCACCTGTGGCTAAAAGCGCGATATTTTCCTCACATTATGAGTGAATTTCCGTTCTTTTCAATAGAACACAGAAATTTTGACAAATTTTGAAAAAAATAAAATTTTCACGATTTTGGTGAAATGTGACGTCAGAATGAACCGAGCTATTGTTCTTCAACTATTGTTCTCTGAGGAAGAGCTGCCCGGCCTGTCTGTGTTGAAACAGTGTTTGGCTAAAATCTTTTCAAAATGTCGGATTGCGAAAATAGTATAGTTCAAAACAAATTCCTCTGACAACGAAGGAGAAAGTCTTCTTGAGGATAGCGAAGAAGACAAAGACTATTTAGTAGTCAGTTCGTATAGTCGAAACTCGCACGAAGGAGAACCTCTCGCAAGAAGACCCAAAGCTGGGTACGGCAGTGATGATAAAGAATCGGGTTGAGAAGGCCTATCTCTGAAAGAGCTGGATGCCCGTTTTGAAAATAAAACTTATGTTGATAAATGGTTAGTTCATTTGTTATTTAATAAATTGTTGGCAACTGGTAAACATTAATTCTATGGAATCATATGAGTTTTGTTCATTGTACTGTTTTGTCTTCAGTTGTTACGGTCAAATCCAGGTCTTTAGAAAAGTTTCGAGACTTACGGAGAAAGGTGAATTTAGTGTTGGTCCAACTCGCGCTGTTGGGTTCCCCTACAACACATAATCGACCATAAAATGATTTTTTAATGCTCTTTATTACTATTTGTTTCCCTACTTTAAGTTGCATATTGATGTGACGTTGTTCAGTCTGCCCGGTTTGTTATTTTGTTGGCCGTGGTACGCAAAGGTGTCTGGGATTTCGCATCATTCTGACGTCAATTTCTTCAACAGATTTTGTCCAAATTCCCTATTTTGACAATGAATAACTCAAAAACTACAAAATATTTTAAAATTTTATCTGCCGCATGTTGATAAGCATGTTGAATTCTATACTTCTCAGAAAAAAAACTATATGTAATTTTAGGCTGCATAAGCCCTTTAAAGCCTAGCTTCACTCGTGATTTCTGATATCGAAAGAAACTGTGAAACTAGAGGTTACTTTGTAATAATGTGCTAAAAGAAAACCTGTATCAGTTTCATGCATTGCTTGAAATATATCATTTATGAAACTTGATTTACTTCAGCAACTCAGCATTATCATTTGGCTCTGTCATTGTAAACAAGTTCTTCATGTTGTATCCTTGACTTTTTTATCAACTAGGTTGCTTTGAATTCATTGATGTTATGTGTTGCTGTGGTAGCTGTTCTTTTAGCATGGTAGGGTGCAATTTGCCAATACGATTAGGCCTGGATTCTGGCGTGGAAGTGCACAAAACTTTTTGTACTGAAGATTTGCTGAAGCTCTGGCAGGCCATAAGTAATAATTCGCATGGAATTTCATTGTTCTCGTTCATTAAAAGCCTGGAAATAATATCTAAGAAATATGGTCGGGTGTGTATATTCTATATCAGCAATTGATTCCCTTCCTCTATTGATCATTGTCGCTTCGCTCCCTCCCCGGAGCCCGTCAAGTAAACACAGCTTACTCTAGTTGGCGCGCTTCGCGCGCTGCATTCGCTACCGCTCATGCCCATACATACATACATACATACATACATACCTATCTACATACATACATACATACATACATACATACATACATACATACATACATACATACATACATACATACATGGGCCGGGTTCGGTCGCTTCGCTCCCTCCCCGGAGCTCGTCAAGTAAACAAAGCTTAATCTGCTTGGCGCGCTTCGCGCGCTGTATTCGCTACCACTCATGCCCATACATACCCTACAATACATACCCTACAATGCATACCCTACAATACAAACCCTACAATACATACCCTACAATACATACCCTACAATACATAACCTACAATACAAACCCTACAATACATACCCTACAATACATACCCTACAATACATAACCTACAATACATACCCTACAATACATGCCCTACATAACATACCCTACAATACATACCCTACAATACGTACCCTACAATACATACCCTACAATACATACCCTACAATACATACCCTACAACACATACCCTACATAACATACCCTACAATACATACCCTACAATACATACCCTACAATACAAACCCTACAATACATACCCTACAATACATACCCTACAATACATACCCTACAATACATACCCTACAATACATACCCTTCAATACATACCGTACAATACATGCCCTACATAACATACCCTACAATACATACCCTACAATACATACCCTACAATACATACCCTACAACACATACCCTACATAACATACCCTACAATACATACCCTACATAACATACCCTACAATACATACCCTACAATACAAACCCTACAATACATACCCTACAATACATAACCTACAATACATACCCTACAATACATGCCCTACATAACATACCCTACAATACATACCCTACAATACATACCCTGCAATAAATACCCTACAATACAAACCCTACAATACATACCCTACAATACATACCCTACAATACATAACCTACAATACATACCCTACAATACATGCCCTACATAACATACCCTACAATACATACCCTACAATACGTACCCTACAATACATACCCTACAATACATACCCTACAATACATACCCTACAACACATACCCTACATAACATACCCTACAATACATACCCTACATAACATACCCTACAATACATACCCTACAATACAAACCCTACAATACATACCCTACAATACATACCCTACAATACATACCCTACAATACATACCCTACAATACATACCCTACAATACATACCCTACAACACATACCCTACCATACATACCCTACAATACATACCCTACGATACATACCCTACAATACATACCCTACAATACGTACCTTACAATACATAACCTACAATACAAACCCTACAATACATACCCTACAATATATACCCTACAATACATAACCTACAATACATACCCTACAATACATGCCCTACATAACATACCCTACAATACATACCCTACAATACGTACCCTACAATACATACCCTACAATACATACCCTACAATACATACCCTACAACACATACCCTACATAACATACCCTACAATACATACCCTACATAACATACCCTACAATACATACCCTACAATACAAACCCTACAATACATACCCTACAATACATAACCTACAATACATGCCCTACAATACATGCCCTACATAACATACCCTACAATACATACCCTACAATAAATACCCTACAATAAATACCCTACAATAAATACCCTACAATACATACCCTACAACACATACCCTAAAATACATACCCTACAATAAATACCCTACAATAAATACCCTACAATAAATACCCTACAATAAATACCCTACAATACATACCCTACAATACATACTACGACGCAACATTTCTAAAGCAAGTAAAGGTGGGAGGTCGGATCTTCCCCCCTGGCAATCGACCGCCCAGCGCCCACCCTGCCGCCCCCCTGAAAGCCGAAGGTTGATAGCTTCAGTGTGAAGTTTGAAAAAAAAAGTTGCCTTTTTTTAAATTTAATCAATCCTGGAAAATTTAAACTCAATTTCTAATAAAAATTATATCAAACTGTAGCTGAGGAAACAGCGAATCCGATAAAAGTATTCACATTTCTTAACAGTGTTGTTTTGAATTTTAAGGGAGTATTTAGTGGAGCCCAACAACAAAGCCGTGAAAAAATTTATTCATCAGCCAACTTTAAAAACACAAAAATTCCCCTAACTTGGTGAAACTTTGTCCATTTTAACTCAAATTACACCAACATGAAGCAGTTACCTTGGCGAAGAAGTATCGACAGTAATTGGGTGCATTTGAAATGCTTTTCGCAATTTTAGTTGGGTATTTTTGAAGCTCAAGACATTATTTTCTTGATCAAAAATAGCCGTGAAATCAAACCCATGCAAAAAATAGGAATTGAAACACGATTCACCAACTTTCAAATTCAATTAGCGTGGCCAATTTTTGTCCTACACACCCCACGAAAATATCAACATGAAGCTAATAGCTTGGCGAACATTTATCGAAAGTATTTGGGTGAAAAAAACAAAGTTTTGGCAGGTTAAAATTTAATTTTCCCGAATGCAAAACACACGCGTGTTGCCTGAAAATTTCGTGTTTTCCAGCCAAATCAAATCTCGGCTAAAACTGTCCAAAAACAGAGGAAAATCGACAAAACAAAAAAAACAAAGCCATATAACTTTAGTTCTTGTGCAAATAAACAGTCATCGAAAGTTTAAATGGACAAAATCGGCCCAGAACGACCCAAGAAAATCAAAATTGTCCTCGTGTTTTCGTTAGGCCCTCGGCTCAACACAAAAAACGTGAGGTTAAACAAAACAAAACTCGTGCCATTTTAAGCCAAAAACAATTGAATAAAAGGAAATACCTTGAAATAATTGTCCACTAATTGTCTCCACAGGTCTTGACAACAATTGACACGTCTTTACAATTGATTTCCGGCACGTATTCACGTTTAAACCCGAGCAACTTGCCGCCCGTTCAACTAAAAAAACACGTGCTTCTCCTTGCTCGTTTTGCATCTCATTAACTCGGTCCTCGGAACTTTCTAGAAAGTCGGAACACAAAATGGGTCATAACTCCCGAACCGTTTGGAGTAGAAAATAGCGAAAAGCTTTACTGTGATCAGCGTAATGCAGCGATCATTTTGATACCAATTTGCACCCTTATTGACCACCCACAAAAAAGCCTTTGTGTTCACAACGAAATTCCTTTGATCCCATTGTTCGGTCGAACGTCAATTGTTCAAAAGACAATGGCGATTGTTCACAGTCGGCCGGTCACGTGTCGACGTAGATTATATATATTAGACTAGCCGGGGGCGCTCGCTACGCTCGCTTCCCTGAGGGCGTGTTCCACTTTGGGTGGAGATCAAAACCCCCGTGTGTCATCTTAGAGTGACGTACTAACTTAATGTGGTAAACAAAAACATGCGTTTCATAAACCCCCCCAGTTTCATGACATCCTAATTTAACTGAAGAAAAAATAATACACTAATTTAGTGCTGGTAGATATAAGTATACTAAACGTTAAATACACCAAACGTTGAGTGTTAAACATTATTAACGATGTCTGATTATCAATACATAGTTGCCAAAATAGGGCCCAAAACTTTGACATTGTTTGCATCGAATGCGATGGTCGCGCTTGCAAGCTTGTCGATGCAACAATGGCGGTCGCCTACTCCAAAATCTACAACAATTTCATGGAAAAAACAAAAAAGCTATCACCTGTTCACATGTACTTCCCCCGAGGTCTTTGAAACAATTATCAGGTCTTTACAACAAAAAATAATAAGCTCGTAAACGAAGAGTAAAACCAGAAAAGTAACGGGTAGTTGAAATAAAATGTGACGGAATTTTCGACTATTGTGACTATTGAATCTATTGTGACGTCAAATAAATCACCATCGACGGGTACCAGGGTTTAATCAAATAACAATGAAATAACAATTAAAAGCACGGCAATTGAAAACACGTGGAAATTATTTCGAAAATAAGGGAGAAATCGAAAAACAAAAACCGTAACCTTGGTCTACTCGAGAAGGGGAATATTTTGATGTAAGTTCGAAGGCGAATGAGCATGGCTGAAAAAAGCCTTTGTGATTACACGGTTTGGGAAATCCCGGCCCGTCACCTGACTCCGCAGAATAGTAATATTACTAGGGGTCATCACTCGCTTCGCTCGTTCGCCC
>RQOL01000386.1:0-65104 GCA_013076295.1 Sanderia malayensis | reverse complement strand
AAAAGTTGGAAGTCATCAAAAGTGGGAAGTCAAGAAAAGTGGGAAGTCAAGAAAAAGTGGGATGTCAGGAAAAAATTGGAAGTCATCAAAAGAGGGAAGTCATCAAAAGTGAGAAGTCACCAAAAAATGGAAAGTCATCAATAGTGGGAACTCGTCAAAGTGGGAAGTCAAGAAAAAAGTGGGAATTCATCAAAAGTGGGAAGTCATCAAAAGTGGGAAGTCAGGAAAAGTGGGAATTCATCAAAAGTGGGAAGTCAAAAAAACGGGTAAGTGAAGAAAAAGTCATCCAAATGGGAAGTCATCAAAAGTGAGAAGTCAAGAAAAAGTGGGACGTCGTCAAAAATGAGAATTCAAGAAAAAGTGGAAGTCATCAAAAGAGGAAGTTATCAAAAGTGGGATGTCACCAAAAATGGAAAGTCATCAATAGTGGGAACTCATCAAAAGTGGGAAGTCAAGAAAAAGTGGGAAGTCACTGAAAGTGGGAAGTCAAGAAGATGTGGGAGGTCATCAAAAGTGGGAGGTCAAAATGAGAAGTCAAGATAACATGGGAAGTTATCAAAATTGAGAAGTCAACAAAAGTGGGAAGTCAAGAGAAAGTGGGAAGTCATCAAAAGTGGGAAATCATCAAAAGTGGGAAGGCCAAGAAAAAGTGGAAGTCAAGAAAAAGTGGAGATCATCCAGAGTGGGAAGTCAAAAAAACATGAGACGTCATCAAAAGTGGCAAGTGAAGAAAATTAGCAGAACAAAAAAAAGTGGGATGTCATCGAAAGCGGGAAGTCAAGAAAAAGTGGGGAGTCATCAAAGGTCGGAGGTCACCAAAAATGGGAAGTCATCAATAGTGGGAACTCACCAAAAGTGGGAAGTAAAGAAAAAGTGGGAGGTCAAGAAAAAGTGGGAAGTCATCCAAAATGGGAAGTCATCAAAAGTGAGAAGTCAAGATAAAGTTGGAAGTAATCAAAAGTGGGAAGTCATCAAAAGTGGGAAGTCAAGAAAAAGTGGGAAGTCAAGAAAAAGTGGGATGTCAGGAGAAAATGGGAAGTCATCAAAAGAGGGAAGTCATCAAAAGTGAGAAGTCACCAAAAATGGAAAGTCATCAATAGTGGGAACTCATCAAAAGTGGGAAGTCAGGAAAAAGTGGGAATTCATCAAAAGGGGAAGTCAACAAAAGTGAGAAGTAAAGATAAAGTGGGAAGTCATCAAAAGAGGGAAGTCATCAAAAGTGAGAAGTCACCAAAAATGGAAAGTCATCAATAGTGGGAACTCATCAAAAGTGGGAAGTCAGGAAAAAGTGGGATTTCATCAAAAGTGGGAAGTCATCAAAAGTGAGAAGTAAAGATAAAGTGGGAAGTCATCAAAAGAGGGAAGTCATCAAAAGTGAGAAGTCATCATAAGTGGGAAGTCATCCAAAATGGGAAATCAAAAGAAATTGGAAATCATGAAAAAGTGGGAAGGCATCAAAAGTAGGAAGTCATGAAATATGGGAGGTCAAGAAAGAGTGGGAAGTCATCAAAGTGAAAAGTAATCAAAAGTTGGAAGTCGTTAAAAGTGTGAATTCATCAACAGTGAGATGTCAAAATAACAAGGGAAGTTATTAAAAGTGAGAAGGCATCAACAGTGGGAAGTCAAGGAAAAGTGAAGGTCGTCAAAAGTGAGAATTCAAGAAAAAGTGGGAAGTCATCAAAAGTGGGAAGTCAAGAAAAAGTGGGAAGTCAAGAAAAAGTGGGATGTCAGGAAATGGTGGGAAGTCTCCAAAGATGGTAATTCGAGAAAAAGTGGGAAGTCGTCAAAAGAGGGAAGTTATCAAAAGTGGGATGTCACCAAAAATGGAAAATCATCAATAATGGGAACTCATCAAAAGTGGGAAGTCAAGAAAAAGTGGGATGGCACTGAAACCGGGAAGACAAGAAAATGTGGGAGGTCATCAAAAGTGGGAGGTCATCAAAAGTGAGAAGTCAAGATAACACGGGAAGTTATCAAAAGTGAGAAGTCAACAAAAGTGGGAAGTCAAGACAAAGTGGAAAGTCTTCAAAAGTGGGAAGTCATCAAAAGTGGGAAGGCAAGAAAAAGTGGAAAGTCAAGAAAAAGTGGGAGGTCATCCAGAGTGGGAAGTCAAGAAAACAAGGGACGTCATCAAAAGTGGCAATGCAAGAAAAATTAGCAGGACAAAAAAAAGTGGGATGTCATCGAAAGCGGGAAGTCAAGAAAAAGTGGGAAGTCATCAAAGGTGGGAAGTCAAGAAAAAGTGGGAAGTTGTCAAAAGAGGGAAGCCATCAAAAGTGGGAAGTCACCAAAAATGGGAAGTCATCAATAGTGGGAACTCACCAAAAGTGGGAAGTAAAGAAAAAGTGGGAGGTCAAGAAAAACTGAGAAGTCACCAAAAATGGAAAGTCATCAATAGTGGGAACTCATCAAAAATGGGAAGTCAAGAAAAAGTGGGAATTCATCAAAAGTGGGAAGTCATCAAAAGTGAGAAGTCAAGATAAAGTGGGAAGTCATCAAAAGAGGGAAGTCATCAAAAGTGAGAAGTCATCATGAGTGGGAAGTCATCAAAAGTGGGAAGTCACCGAAAGCGGGAACTCAAGAAAAAGTGGGAAGTCAAGAAAAAGTGGGAAATCAAGAAAACGTGGGAAGTCCTCAAAATTGGGAAATCATCAAAAGTGGGAGGTCACCGAAAATGGGAAGTCATCAAAAGTGGGAAGTCATCATAAGTGGGAAGTCATCAAAGTGGGAGGTCATCAAAAGTGAGAAGTCAAGATAACACGGGAAGTTATCAAAAGTAAGAAGTCAACAAAAGTGGGAAGTCAAGACAAAGTGGAAAGTCTTCAAAAGTGGGAAGTCATCAAAAGTGGGAAGGCAAGAAAAAGTGGAAAGTCAAGAAAAAGTGGGAGGTCATCCAGAGTGGGAAGTCAAGAAAAAGTGGGAAGTCATCAAAGGTGGGAAGTCAAGAAAAAGTGGGAAGTTGTCAAAAGAGGGAAGTCATCAAAAGTGGGAAGTCACCAAAAATGGGAAGTCATCAATAGTGGGAACTCTTCAAAAGTGGGAAATCAAGAAAAAGGGGAAGTCATCAAAAGTGGGACGTCAAGAAAAAGTGGGAAGTCATCAAAAATGGGAAGTCAAGAAATTGCGGGAAGTCAAGAAATAGTGGGAAGTCAAGAAAAAGTGGGAAATCAAGAAAACGTGGGAAGTCCTCAAAATTGGGAAATCATCAAAAGTGGGAGGTCACCGAAAATGGGAAGTCATCAAAAGTGGGAAGTCATGATAAGTGGGAAGTCATCAAAAGTGGGAAATCAAAAGAAATTGGAAATCATGAAAAAGTGGGAAGGCATCAAAAGTAGGAAGTCATGAAATATGGGAGGTCAAGAAAGAGTGAGAGGTCATCAAAGGTGAAAAGTAATCCAAAGTCGGAAGTCAAGAAAAAAAGGAAGTCATCAAAAGTGGGGAAGTCATGAAATATGTGAAGTCTAGAAATTATGGCAAATAAAGAAAAGTAGGAGGTCATCAAAAGTGGGAAATCATCAAAAAGGGCAAATCTAGAAAAGGTTGGAAGTCATGAAAGGCGGGAAGTCAAGAAGAAGTGGGAAGTCATTAAAAGTGTGAATTCATCAACAGTGAGATGTCAAATAACAAGGGAGTTATTAAAAGTGAGAAGGCATCAAAAGTGGGAAGTCAAGAAAAAATGGGATGTCGTCAAAAGTGAGAATTGAAGAAAAAGTTGGAAGTCATCAAAAGTGGGAAGTCAAGAAAATGTGGGAAGTCAAGAAAAGTGGGATGTCAGGAAAAGGTGGAAGTCATCAATAGTGGGAACTCATCAAAAGTGGGAAATCAAGGAAAAGTGGGAAGTCATCAAAAGTGGGACGTCAAGAAAAAGTGGGAAGTCATCAAAAATGGGAAGTCAATAAATTGCGGGAAGTCAAGAAAAGGTGGGAAGTCAAGAAGAAGTGGGAAGTCGTTAAAAGTGTGAATTCATCAACAGTGAGATGTGAAATACAAGGGAAGTTATTAAAAGTGAGAACGCATCAAAAGTGGGAAGTCAAGAAAAAGTGGGAAGTCAAGAAAAAATGGGATGTCAGGAAATAGTGGGAACTCATCAAAAGTGGGAAATCAAGAAAAAATTGGGAAGTCATCAAAAGTGGGACGTCAAGAAATTGCGGGAAGTCAAGAAATAGTGGGAAGTCAAGAAATAGTGGGAAGTCAAGAAAAAGTGGGAAATCAAGAGAACGTGGGAAGTCCTCAAATTGGGAAATCATCAAAAGTGGGAGGTCACCGAAAATGGGAAGTCATCAAAAGTTGGAAGTCATCATAAGTGGGAAGTCATCAAAAGTGGGGTATCAAAAGAAATTGGAAATCATGAAAAAGTGGGAAGGCATCAAAAGTAGGAAGTCATGAAATATGGGAGGTCAAGAAAAAGTGGGAAGTCATCAAAGGTGAAAAGTAATCCAAAGTAGGAAGTCAAGAAAAAACAGGAAGTCATCAAAAGTGGGGAAGGCATGAAATATGTGAAGTCTAGAAAATATGGCAAGTAAAGAAAAAGTAGGAGGTCATCAAAAGTGGGAAATCATCAAAAAGGGCAAATCTAGAAAAGGTTGAAAGTCATCAAAAGCGGGAAAGCCAAGAAAAGTGGGAAGTCGTTAAAAGTGTGAATTCATCAACAGTGAGATGTCAAATAACAAGGGAGGTTATTAAAAGTGAGAATGCATCAAAAGTGGGAAGTCAAGAAAAAGTGGAAAGTCAAGAAAAGTGGGGAGGTCGTCCACAGTGGGAAGTCAAGAAAACGTGGCAAGTCATCAAAAGGGGGAAATCATCAAAATTGGGAAGTTGTCAAAACTGGGAAGTCACCAAAAGCGGAAGTCAAGAAAAAGTGGGAAGTCGTCAAAAGTGAGAATTCAAGAAAAAGTGAGAAGTCAACAAAAGTGGGAAGTCAAGAAAAAGTGGACCTCGTCAAAAGTGGCAAGTCAAGAAAAAGTAGCAGGACAAAAAAAAAGTGGGATGTCATCGAAAGCGGGAAGTCAAGAAAAAGTGGGAACTCATCAAAAGTGGGAAATCAAGAAAAAATTGGGAAGTCATCAAAAGTGGGACGTCAAGAAATTGCGGGAAGTCAAGAAATAGTGGGAAGTCAAGAAAAATATGGGAAGTCAAGAAAAAAGTGGGAAATCAAGAAACGTGGGAAGTCCTCAAATTGGGAAATCATCAAAAGTGGGAGGTCATCGAAAATGGAAGTCATCAAAAGTGGGAAGTCATCATAAGTGGGAAGTCATCAAAAGTGGGAAATCAAAAGAATTGGAATCATGAAAAGTGGGAAGGCATCAAAAGTAGGAAGTCATGAACTATGGGAGGTCAAGAAAGAGTGGGAAGTCATCAAAGGTGAAAAGTAATCCAAAGTAGGAAGTCAAGAAAAACAGGAAGTCATCAAAAGTGGGGAAGTCATGAAATATGTGAAGTCTAGAAAATATGGCAAGTAAAGAAAAAGTAGGAGGTCATCAAAAGTGGGAAAATCATCAAAAGGGCAAATCTAGAAAAGGTTGGAAGTCATCAAAGGCGGGAAGTCAAGAAGAAGTGGGAAGTCGTTAAAGTGTGAATTCAAGAAAAGTGGGAAGTCATCAAAAGTGGGAAGTCAAGAAAAGTGGGAAGTCATCAAAAGTGGGAAGTCAAGAAAAGTGGGAATCATAAAAGTGGGAAGTCAGAAAAAGTGGGATGTCAGGAAAAGGTGGAAGTCATCAATAGTGGAACTCATCAAAAGAGGGAAATCAAGAAAAAGTGGGAAGTCATCAAAAGTGGGACGTCAAGAAAAAGTGGGAAGTCATCAAAAATGGGAAGTCAAGAAATTGCGGAAAGTCAAGAAAAGTGGAAAGTCAAAGAAGAAGTGGGAAGTCGTAAAAAGTGTGAATCATCAACAGTGAGATGTCAAAATAACAAGGGAGGTTATTAAAAGTGAGAAGGCATCAAAGTGGGAAGTCAAGAAAAAGTGGGATGTCGTCAAAAGTGAGAATTCAAGAAAAAGTGGGAAGTCATCAAAAGTGGGAAGTCAAGAAAAAGTGGGAAGTCAAGAAAAGTGGGAAGTCAGAAAAAGTGGGATGTCAGGAAAAGTGGAAGTCAACAATAGTGGGAAACTCATCAAAAGTGGGAAATCAAGAAAAAGTGGGAAGTCATCAAAAGTGGGACGTGAAGAAAAAGTGTGAAGTCATCAAAAAAGGGAAGTCAAGAAATGCGGGAAGTCAAGAGAAGTGGGAAGTCAAGAAGAAGTGGGAAGTCGCTAAAAGTGTGAATTCATCAACAGTGAGATGTCAAAATACAACGGGAAGTTATTAAAAGTGAAGGAGGTCATCAAAGTTGCAACTATCTAAAGTGGGAAGTAAACAAAAAGTGGGAAGTCCTCAAAAATGGGAAGTCATCAAAAGGGGAAGTCAAAAAAAATGGGAAGTCAAGAAAAAGTGGGAAGTCATCAAAAGTGGGAAGTGAAGAAAAAGTGGGAAGTCAAGAAAAAAAGGAAGTCATCAAATGTGGGGAAGTCATGAAATATATGAAGTCTAGAAAATATGGGAAGTCAAGAAAAATTAGGAGGTCATCAAAAATGGGAAATCATTAAAAATAGGAAGTCAGGGAAAAAAAGCGGGAAGTCATCAAAGGTGGGAAGTCAAGAAGAAGTGGGAAGACATTAAAAGTGGGGAAGTCACAGAAAATGGGAAGTCATCAAAAGTGGGAAGTCATCATAAGTGGGAAGTCATCAAAAGAGGGAAATCAAAAGAAGTTGAAATCATGAAAAGTGGGATGGAACCAAAGTAGAATCATGAAATATGGGAGGTAAGAAAGAGTGGAAGTCATCAAAGGTGAAAAGTAAACAAAGTCGGAAGTCAAGAAAAAAAGGAAGTCATCAAAAGTGGGGAAGTCATGAAATATGCGAAGTCTAGAAAATATGGCAGAAAAGAAAAATAGAGTCATCAAAAGTGGAAATCATCAAAAGGCAATCTAGAAAAGGTTGGAAGTCAAAAGCGGGAAGTCAAGAAGAAGTGGGAAGTCGTTAAAAGTGTGAATCATCAAAGTGAGATATCAAAATAACAAGGGAAGTTATTAAAAGTGAGAAGGATCAAAAGTGGGAAGTCAAGAAAAAGTGGGATGTCGTCAAAATGAGAATTCAAGAAAAAGTGGGGAAGTCATCAAAAGTGGGAAGTCAAGAAAAAGTGGAAGTCAAGAAAAAGTGGGATGTCAGGAAAAGGTGGAAGTCATCAATAGTGGGAACTCATCAAAAGTTGGAAATCAAGAAAAAGTGGGAACTCATCAAAAGTGGGACGTCAAGAAAGAGTGGGAAGTCATCAAAAATGGGAAGTCAAGAAATTGCGGGAAGTCAACAAAAGGTGGGAAGTCAAGAAGAAGTGGGAAGTTGTTAAAAGTGTGAATTCATCAACAGTGAGATGTCAAAATAACAAGGGAGGTTATTAAAAGTGAGAAGGCATCAAAAGTGGGAAGTCAAGAAAAAGTGGGATGTTGTCAAAAGTGAGAATTCAAGAAAAAGTGGGAAGTCATCAAAAGTGGGAAGTCAAGAAAAAGTGGGAAGTCAAGAAAAAGTGGGATGTCAGGAAAAGGTGGAAGTCATCAATAGTGGGAACTCATCAAAAGTGGGAAATCAAGAAAAAGTGGGAAGTCATCAATAGTGGGACGTCAAGAAAAAGTGGAAAGTCAACAAAAATGGGAAGTCAAGGAATTGCAGGAAGTCAAGAAAAGGTGGGAAGTCAAGAAGAAGTGGGAAGTCGTTAAAAGTGTGAATTCATCAACAGTGAGATGTCAAAATAACAAGGGAAGTTATTAAAAGTGAGAAGGCATCAAAAGTGGGAAGTCACCGAAAGCGGAAAACCAAGAAAAAGTGTGAAGTCATCAAAAGTGGGAAGTCATCAAAGGTGGAAGTCATCATAGTGGGAACTCATTAAAAGTGGGAAATCAAGAAAAAGTGTTAAGTCATCAAAAGTGGAGGGTCAAGAAAAAGTGGGAAGTCATCAAAAATAGGAAGTCAAGAAATTGCGGGAAGTCAAGAAAAGGTGGGAAGTCAAGAAGAGGTGGGATGTCAGGAAAAGGTGGGAAGTCATCAAAGATGGGAATTCATCAAAAGAGGGAAATCAAAAGAAGTTGGAAATCATGAAAAAGTGGGATGGAACCAAAAGTAGGAAGTCATGAAATATGGGAGGTCAAGAAAGAGTGGGAAGTCATCAAAGGTGAAAAGTAATCAAAAGTCGGAAGTCAAGAAAAAAAAGGAAGTCATCACAAGTGGGGAAGTCATGAAATATGTGAAGTCTAGAAAATATGGCAAGTAAAGAAAAAGTAGGAGGTCATCAAAAGTGGGAAATCATCAAAAAGGGCAAATCTAGAAAAGGTTGGAAGTCATCAAAGGCGGGAAGTCTTCCATCAAAAGTGAGAAGTCACCAAAAATGGAAAGTCATCAATAGTGGGAACTCATCAAAAATGGGAAGTCAAGAAAAAGTGGGAACTCACCAAAAGTGGGAAGAAAAGAAAAAGTGGGAGGTCAAGAAATCGTGGGAACTCATCAAAAATTGGAAGTCAAGAAAAGGTGGGAATTCATCAAAAGTGAGAAGTCAAGAGAAGGCGGGTAGTCATCAAATAAAGGAAATCATCAAAAGTGGGAAGTTACCAAAATTGGGAAGTCACCGAAAGCGGGAGGTCAGGAAAAAGTGGGGAGTCATCAAAAGAGTGAATTCATCAAAATAGGGAGGTTATGAAAAATTGGGAAGTCAAGAAAAAGTGGAGAGTCATCCAAAATGGGAAGTCATCAAAAGTAAGAAGTCAAGATAAAGTGGGAAGTAATCAAAAGTGGGAAGTCATCAAAAGTGGGAAGTCAAGAAAAAGTGGGAAATCAAGAAAAAGTGGAATGTCAGGAAAAATGGCAAGTCATCAAAAGAGGGAAGTCATCAAAAGTGAGAAGTCACCAAAAATGGAAAATCATCAATAATGGGAACTCGTCAAAAGTGGGAAGTCAAGAAAAAGTGGGAATTCATCAAAAGGGGGAAGTCAAAAAAAAGGGGTAAGTGAAGAAAAAGTCATCCAAAATGGGAAGTCATCAAAAATGAGAAGTCAAGAAAAAGTGGGACGTCGTCAAAAGTGAGAAGTCAAGATAACATGGGAAGTTATCAAAATTGAGAAGTCAACAAAAGTGGGAAGTCAAGACAAAGTGGGAAGTCATCAAAAGTTTGAAGTCATCAAAAGTGGGAAGGCAAGAAAAAGTGGAAAGTCAAAAAAAAGTGGGAGGTCATCCAGAGTGGGAAGTCAAGAAAACGTGGGACGTCATCAAAAGTGGGGTATCAAAAGAAATTGGAAATCATGAAAAAGTGGGAAGGCATCAAAAGTAGGAAGTCATGAAATATGGGAGGTCAAGAAAGAGTGGGAAGTCATCAAAGGTGAAAAGTAATCCAAAGTAGGAAGTCAAGAAAAAACAGGAAGTCATCAAAAGTGGGGAAGTCATGAAATATGTGAAGTCTAGAAAATATGGCAAGTAAAGAAAAAGTAGGAGGTCATCAAAAGTGGGAAATCATCAAAAAGGGCAAATCTAGAAAAGGTTGAAATCATCAAAGGCGGGAAGCCAAGAAGAAGTGGGAAGTCGTTAAAAGTGTGAATTCATCAACAGTGAGATGTCAAAATAACAAGGGAGGTTATTAAAAGTGAGAATGCATCAAAAGTGGGAAGTCAAGAAAAAGTGGAAAGTCAAGAAAAAGTGGGAGGTCGTCCACAGTGGGAAGTCAAGAAAACGTGGCAAGTCATCAAAAGGGGGAAATCATCAAAATTGGGAAGTTGTCAAAACTGGGAAGTCACCAAAAGCGGGAAGTCAAGAAAAAGTGGGAAGTCGTCAAAAGTGAGAATTCAAGTAAAAGTGAGAAGTCAACAAAAGTGGGAAGTCAAGAAAAAGTGGGACCTCATCAAAAGTGGCAAGTCAAGAAAAAGTAGCAGGACAAAAAAAAGTGGGATGTCATCGAAAGCGGGAAGTCAAGAAAAAGTGGGAACTCATCAAAAGTGGGAAATCAAGAAAAAATTGGGAAGTCATCAAAAGTGGGACGTCAAGAAATTGCGGGAAGTCAAGAAATAGTGGGAAGTCAAGAAAAAGTGGGAAGTCAAGAAAAAGTGGGAAATCAAGAAAACGTGGGAAGTCCTCAAAATTGGGAAATCATCAAAAGTGGGAGGTCACCGAAAATGGGAAGTCATCAAAAGTGGGAAGTCATCATAAGTGGGAAGTCATCAAAAGTGGGAAATCAAAAGAAATTGGAAATCATGAAAAAGTTGGAAGGCATCAAAAGTAGAAGTCATGAACTATGGGAGGTCAAGAAAGAGTGGGAAGTCATCAAAGGTGAAAAGTAATCCAAAGTAGGAAGTCAAGAAAAAACAGGAAGTCATCAAAAGTGGGGAAGTCATGAAATATGTGAAGTCTAGAAAATATGGCAAGTAAAGAAAAAGTAGGAGGTCATCAAAAGTGGAAATCATCAAAAAGGGCAAATCTAGAAAAGGTTGGAAGTCATCAAAGGCGGGAAGTCAAGAAGAAGTGGGAAGTCGTTAAAAGTGTGAATTCAAGAAAAAGTGGGAAGTCATCAAAAGTGGGAAGTCAAGAAAAAGTGGGATGTCAGGAAAGGTGGAAGTCATCAATAGTGGGAACTCATCAAAAGAGGGAAATCAAGAAAAAGTGGGAAGTCATCAAAAGTGGGACGTCAAGAAAAAGTGGGAAGTCATCAAAAATGGGAAGTCAAGAAATTGCGGAAAGTCAAGAAAAGGTGGGAAGTCAAGAAGAAGTGGGAAGTCGTAAAAAGTGTGAATTCATCAACAGTGAGATGTCAAAATAACAAGGGAGGTTATTAAAAGTGAGAAGGCATCAAAAGTGGGAAGTCAAGAAAAAGTGGGATGTCGTCAAAAGTGAGAATTCAAGAAAAAGTGGGAAGTCATCAAAAGTGGGAAGTCAAGAAAAAGTGGGAAGTCAAGAAAAAGTGGGAAGTCAAGAAAAAGTGGGATGTCAGGAAAAGGTGGAAGTCAACAATAGTGGGAACTCATCAAAAGTGGGAAATCAAGAAAAAGTGGGAAGTCATCAAAAGTGGGACGTGAAGAAAAAGTGTGAAGTCATCAAAAATGGGAAGTCAAGAAATTGCGGGAAGTCAAGAGAAGGTGGGAAGTCAAGAAGAAGTGGGAAGTCGCTAAAAGTGTGAATTCATCAACAGTGAGATGTCAAAATAACAAGGAAGTTATTAAAAGTGGGAGGTCATCAAAAGTTGCAAACTATCTAAAGTGGGAAGTAAACAAAAAGTGGGAAGTCCTCAAAAATGGGAAGTCATCAAAAGGGGGAAGTCAAAAAAAATGGGAAGTCAAGAAAAAGTGGGAAGTCATCAAAAGTGGGAAGTGAAGAAAAAGTGGGAAGTCAAGAAAAAAAAGGAAGTCATCAAATGTGGGGAAGTCATGAAATATATGAAGTCTAGAAAATATGGGAAGTCAAGAAAAATTAGGAGGTCATCAAAAATGGGAAATCATTAAAAATAGGAAGTCAGGAAAAAGCGGGAAGTCATCAAAGGTGGGAAGTCAAGAAGAAGTGGGAAGACATTAAAAGTGGGAAGTCACAGAAAATGAAAAGTCATCAAAAGTGGGAAGTCATCATAAGTGGGAAGTCATCAAAAGAGGGAAATCAAAAGAAGTTGGAAATCATGAAAAAGTGGGACGGAAGCAAAAGTAGGAAGTCATGAAATATGGGAGGTTAAGAAAGAGTGGGAAGTCATCAAAGGTGAAAAGTAATCAAAAGTCGGAAGTCAAGAAAAAAAAGGAAGTCATCAAAAGTGGGAAGTCATGAAATATGCGAAGCCTAGAGAATATGGCAAGTAAAGAAAAAGTAGAAGGTCATCAAAAGTGGGAAATCATCAAAAAGGGCAAATCTAGAAAAGGTTGGAAGTCATCAAAGGCGGGAAGTCAAGAAGAAGTGGGAAGTCGTTAAAAGTGTGAATTCATCAACAGTGAGATATCAAAATAACAAGGGAAGTTATTAAAAGTGAGAAGGCATCAAAAGTGGGAAGTCAAGAAAAAGTGGGATGTCGTCAAAAGTGAGAATTCAAGAAAAAGTGGGAAGTCATCAAAAGTGGGAAGTCAAGAAAAAGTGGGAAGTCAAGAAAAAGTGGGATGTCAGGAAAAGGTGGAAGTCATCAATAGTGGGAACTCATCAAAAGTGGGAAATCAAGAAAAAGTGGGAACTCATCAAAAGTGGGACGTCAAGAAAGAGTGGGAAGTCATCAAAAATGGGAAGTCAAGAAATTGCGGGAAGTCAACAAAAGGTGGGAAGTCAAGAAGAAGTGGGAAGTTGTTAAAAGTGTGAATTCATCAACAGTGAGATGTCAAAATAACAAGGGAGGTTATTAAAAGTGAGAAGGCATCAAAAGTGGGAAGTCAAGAAAAAGTGGGATGTCGTCAAAAGTGAGAATTCAAGAAAAAGTGGGAAGTCATCAAAAGTGGGAAGTCAAGAAAAAGTGGGAAGTCAAGAAAAAGTGGGATGTCAGGAAAAGGTGGAAGTCATCAATAGTGGGAACTCATCAAAAGTGGGAAATCAAGAAAAAGTGGGAAGTCATCAATAGTGGGACGTCAAGAAAAAGTGGGAAGTCAACAAAAATGGGAAGTCAAGGAATTGCAGGAAGTCAAGAAAAGGTGGGAAGTCAAGAAGAAGTGGGAAGTCGTTAAAAGTGTGAATTCATCAACAGTGAGATGTCAAAATAACAAGGGAAGTTATTAAAAGTGAGAAGGCATCAAAAGTGGGAAGTCACCGAAAGCGGAAAACCAAGAAAAAGTGTGAAGTCATCAAAAGTGGGAAGTCATCAAAGGTGGAAGTCATCAATAGTGGGAACTCATTAAAAGTGGGAAATCAAGAAAAAGTGTTAAGTCATCAAAAGTGGAGGGTCAAGAAAAAGTGGGAAGTCATCAAAAATAGGAAGTCAAGAAATTGCGGGAAGTCAAGAAAAGGTGGGAAGTCAAGAAGAGGTGGGATGTCAGGAAAAGGTGGGAAGTCATCAAAGATGGGAATTCATCAAAAGAGGGAAATCAAAAGAAGTTGGAAATCATGAAAAAGTGGGATGGAACCAAAACTAGGAAGTCATGAAATATGGGAGGTCAAGAAAGAGTGGGAAGTCATCAAAGGTGAAAAGTAATCAAAAGTCGGAAGTCAAGAAAAAAAAGGAAGTCATCACAAGTGGGGAAGTCATGAAATATGTGAAGTTTAGAAAATATGGCAAGTAAAGAAAAAGTAGGAGGTCATCAAAAGTGGGAAATCATCAAAACGGGCAAATCTAGAAAAGGTTGGAGGTCATCAAAGGCGGGAAGTCAAGAAGAAGTGGGAAGTCGTTAAAAGTGTGAATTCATCAACAGTGAGATGTCAAAATAACAAGGGAAGTTATTAAAAGTGGGAGGTCATCAAAAGTTGCAAACTATCTAAAGTGGGAAGTAAACAAAAAGTGGGAAGTCCTCAAAAATGGAAAGTCAAGAAAAGGTGGGATGTCAGGAAAAGGTGGAAGTCATCATAGTGGGAACTCATCAAAAGGGGGAAATCAAGAAAAAGTGGAAAGTCATCAAAAGTGGGAAGTCAAGAAAAAGTGGGATGTCGTCAAAAGTGAGAATTCAAGAAATAGTGGAAAGTCATCAAAAGTGGGAAGTCAAGAAAAAGTGGGAAGTAAAGAAAAAGTGGGATGTCAGGAAAAGGTGGAAGTCATCAATAGTGGGAACTCATCAAAAGTAAGAAATCAAGAAAAAGTGGGAAGTCATCAAAAGTGGGAAGGCAAGAAAAAGTGGGAAGTCAAGAAAAAGTGGGAGGTCATCCAGAGTGGGAAGTCAAGAAAACGTGGGACGTCATCAATAGTGGCAATGCAAGAAAAATTAGCAGGACAAAAAAAAGTGGGATGTCATCGAAAGCGGGAAGTCAAGAAAAAATGGGAAGTCATCAAAGGTGGGAAGTCAAGAAAAAGTGGGAAGTTGTCAAAAGAGGGAAGCCATCAAAAGTGGGAAGTCACCAAAAATGGGAAGTCATCAATAGTGGGAACTCACCAAAAGTGGGAAGTAAAGAAAAAGTGGGAGGTCAAGAAAAAGTGAGAAAGGAAAATGGAAAGTGGGAGTTGTTAAAAGAGGGAAGTCATGAAAATAGGGAGGCTAGGAAAAAGTGGGAAGTCAAGAAAAAGTGGGAAATCATCAAAAATGGGAAGTCAAGAAAATGCAGGAAGTCAAAAAAAAGTGGGAAGTCAGAAAAAAGTGAGAAGTCCTCAAAATTGGGAAGTCATAAAAAGTGGGAAGTCACCGAAAATGAGAAGTCATCAATAGTGGGAACTCACCAAAAGTGGGAAGAAAAGAAAAAGTGGGAGGTCAAGAAATCGTGGGAACTCATCAAAAATTGGAAGTCAAGAAAAGGTGGGAATTCATCAAAAGTGAGAAGTCAAGAGAAGGCGGGTAGTCATCAAATAAAGGAAATCATCAAAAGTGGGAAGTTACCAAAATTGGGAAGTCACCGAAAGCGGGAGGTCAGGAAAAAGTGGGGAGTCATCAAAAGAGTGAATTCATCAAAATAGGGAGGTTATGAAAAATTGGGAAGTCAAGAAAAAGTGGAGAGTCATCCAAAATGGGAAGTCATCAAAAGTAAGAAGTCAAGATAAAGTGGGAAGTAATCAAAAGTGGGAAGTCATCAAAAGTGGGAAGTCAAGAAAAAGTGGGAAGTCAAGAAAAAGTGGAATGTCAGGAAAAAATGGCAAGTCATCAAAAGAGGGAAGTCATCAAAAGTGAGAAGTCACCAAAAATGGAAAGTCATCAATAATGGGAACTCGTCAAAAGTGGGAAGTCAAGAAAAAGTGGGAATTCATCAAAAGGGGGAAGTCAAAAAAAAGGGGTAAGTGAAGAAAAAGTCATCCAAAATGGGAAGTCATCAAAAATGAGAAGTCAAGAAAAAGTGGGACGTCGTCAAAAGTGAGAAGTCAAGATAACATGGGAAGTTATCAAAATTGAGAAGTCAACAAAAGTGGGAAGTCAAGACAAAGTGGGAAGTCATCAAAAGTGGGAAGTCATCAAAAGTGGGAAGGCAAGAAAAAGTGGAAAGTCAAGAAAAAGTGGGAGGTCATCCAGAGTGGGAAGTCAAGAAAACGTGGGACGTCATCAAAAGTGGCAATGCAAGAAAAATTAGCAGGACAAAAAAAAGTGGGATGTCATCGAAAGCGGGAAGTCAAGAAAAAGTGGGAAGTCATCAAAGGTGGGAAGTCAAGAAAAAGTGGGAAGTTGTCAAAAGAGGGAAGCCATCAAAGTGGGAAGTCACCAAAAATGGGAAGTCATCAATAGTGGGAACTCACCAAAAGTGGGAAGTAAAGAAAAAGTGGGAGGTCAAGAAAAAGTGAGAAGTCACCAAAAATGGAAAGTCATCAATAGTGGGAACTCATCAAACATGGGAAGTCAAGAAAAAGTCGGAATTCATCAAAAGTGGGAAGTCATCAAAAGTGAGAAGTCAAGATAAGGTGGGAAGTCATCAAAAGAGGGAAGTCATCAAAAGTGAGAAGGCATCATAAGTGGGAAGTCATCAAAAGTGAGAAGTCACCGAAAGCGAAAAGTCAAGAAAAAGTGGAAAGTCATCAATAGTGGGAAGTCATCAAAAGTGGGAAGTCATCAAAAATGGGAAGTCATCAAAAGTAGGAAGTCAAGAAAAAGTGGGAAGTGAAGAAAAGGTGGGAAGTCTAGAAAAAGGGGGAAGTCATCAAAAGAGGGAAGTCAAGAAAAAGTTGGAAGTCAAGAAGCAGTGGGAAGTCGTTAAAAGTGTGAATTCATCAACAGTGTGATGTCAAAATAACAAGGGAAGTTATTAAAAGTGAGAAAGCATCAAAAGTGGAAAGTCAAGAAAAAGTGGGATGTCGTCAAAAGTGAGAATTGAAGAAAAAGTGGGAAGTCATCAAAAGTGGGAAGTCAAGAAAAAGTGGGAAGTCAAGAAAAAATGGGATGTCAGGAAATAGTGGGAAGTTATCAAAGATGGGAATTCAAGAAAAAGTGGGAAGCCGTCAAAAGAGGGAAGTCATCAAAAGTGGGATGTCACCAAAAATGGAAAGTCATCAATAGTGGGAACTCATCAAAAGTGGGAAGTCAAGAAAAAGTGGGAGGTCATCAAAAGTGGAAAGTCAAGAAAAAGTGGGAGGTCATCCAGAGTGGGAAGTCTAGAAAAAGGGGAAGTCATCAAAAGGGAAGTCATCAAAAGTGGGAAATCATCAAAAGTGGGAAATCAAAAAAAGTGGGAAGTCATCAAAAGAGGAAAGTCAAGAAAAGGTTGGAAGTCATCAAAAATGGGAAGTCAAGAAATTGCGGGAAGTCAAGAAAAGGTGGGAAGTCAAGAAGAAGTGGGAAGTCGATAAAAGTGTGAATTCATCAACAGTGAGATGTCAAAATAACAAGGGAAGTTATTAAAAGTGAGAAAGCATCAAAAGTGGGAAGTCAAGAAAAAGTGGGATGTCGCAAAAGTGAGAATTCAAGAAAAGTGGGAAGTCATCAAAAGTGGGAAGTCAAGAAAAAGTGGAAGTCAAGAAAAAATGGGATGTCAGGAAATAGTGGGAAGTTATCAAAGATGGGAATTCAAGAAAAAGTGGGAAGCCGTCAAAAGAGGGAAGTCATCAAAAGTGGGATGTCACCAAAAATGGAAAGTCATCAATAGTGCGAACTCATCAAAAGTGGGAAGTCAAGAAAACGTGGGACGTCATCAAAAGTGGGGTATCAAAAGAAATTGGAAATCATGAAAAGTGGGAAGGCATCAAAAGTAGGAAGTCATGAAATATGGGAGGTCAAGAAAGAGTGGGAAGTCATCAAAGGTGAAAAGTAATCCAAAGTAGGAAGTCAAGAAAAAACAGGAAGTCATCAAAAGTGGGGAAGTCATGAAATATGTGAAGTCTAGAAAATATGGCAAGTAAAGAAAAGTAGGAGGTCATCAAAAGTGGGAAATCATCAAAAAGGGCAAATCTAGAAAAGGTTGAAAGTCATCAAAGGCGGGAAGCCAAGAAGAAGTGGGAAGTCGTTAAAAGTGTGAATTCATCAACAGTGAGATGTCAAAATAACAAGGGAGGTTATTAAAAGTGAGAATGCATCAAAAGTGGGAAGTCAAGAAAAAGTGGAAAGTCAAGAAAAAGTGGGAGGTCGTCCACAGTGGGAAGTCAAGAAAACGTGGCAAGTCATCAAAAGGGGGAAATCATCAAAATTGGGAAGTTGTCAAAACTGGGAAGTCACCAAAAGCGGGAAGTCAAGAAAAAGTGGGAAGTCGTCAAAAGTGAGAATTCAAGTAAAAGTGAGAAGTCAACAAAAGTGGGAAGTCAAGAAAAAGTGGGACCTCATCAAAAGTGGCAAGTCAAGAAAAAGTAGCAGGACAAAAAAAAGTGGGATGTCATCGAAAGCGGAAGTCAAGAAAGTGGGAACTCATCAAAAGTGGGAAATCAAGAAAAAATTGGGAAGTCATCAAAAGTGGGACGTCAAGAAATTGCGGGAAGTCAAGAAATAGTGGGAAGTCAAGAAAAAGTGGGAAGTCAAGAAAAAGTGGGAAATCAAGAAAACGTGGGAAGTCCTCAAAATTGGGAAATCATCAAAAGTGGGAGGTCACCGAAAATGGGAAGTCATCAAAAGTGGGAAGTCATCATAAGTGGGAAGTCATCAAAAGTGGGAAATCAAAAGAAATTGGAAATCATGAAAAAGTTGGAAGGCATCAAAAGTAGGAAGTCATGAACTATGGGAGGTCAAGAAAGAGTGGGAAGTCATCAAAGGTGAAAAGTAATCCAAAGTAGGAAGTCAAGAAAAAACAGGAAGTCATCAAAAGTGGGGAAGTCATGAAATATGTGAAGTCTAGAAAATATGGCAGGTAAAGAAAAAGTAGGAGGTCATCAAAAGTGGGAAATCATCAAAAAGGGCAAATCTAGAAAAGGTTGGAAGTCATCAAAGGCGGGAAGTCAAGAAGAAGTGGGAAGTCGTTAAAAGTGTGAATTCAAGAAAAAGTGGGAAGTCATCAAAAGTGGGAAGTCAAGAAAAAGTGGGATGTCAGGAAAAGGTGGAAGTCATCAATAGTGGGAACTCATCAAAAGAGGGAAATCAAGAAAAAGTGGGAAGTCATCAAAAGTGGGACGTCAAGAAAAAGTGGGAAGTCATCAAAAATGGGAAGTCAAGAAATTGCGGAAAGTCAAGAAAAGGTGGGAAGTCAAGAAGAAGTGGGAAGTCGTAAAAAGTGTGAATTCATCAACAGTGAGATGTCAAAATAACAAGGGAGGTTATTAAAAGTGAGAAGGCATCAAAAGTGGGAAGTCAAGAAAAAGTGGGATGTCGTCAAAAGTGAGAATTCAAGAAAAAGTGGGAAGTCATCAAAAGTGGGAAGTCAAGAAAAAGTGGGAAGTCAAGAAAAAGTGGGAAGTCAAGAAAAAGTGGGATGTCAGGAAAAGGTGGAAGTCAACAATAGTGGGAACTCATCAAAAGTGGGAAATCAAGAAAAAGTGGGAAGTCATCAAAAGTGGGACGTGAAGAAAAAGTGTGAAGTCATCAAAAATGGGAAGTCAAGAAATTGCGGGAAGTCAAGAGAAGGTGGGAAGTCAAGAAGAAGTGGGAAGTCGCTAAAAGTGTGAATTCATCAACAGTGAGATGTCAAAATAACAAGGGAAGTTATTAAAAGTGGGAGGTCATCAAAAGTTGCAAACTATCTAAAGTGGGAAGTAAACAAAAAGTGGGAAGTCCTCAAAAATGGGAAGTCATCAAAAGGGGAAGTCAAAAAAAATGGGAAGTCAAGAAAAAGTGGGAAGTCATCAAAAGTGGGAAGTGAAGAAAAAGTGGGAAGTCAAGAAAAAAAAGGAAGTCATCAAATGTGGGGAAGTCATGAAATATATGAAGTCTAGAAAATATGGGAGGTCAAGAAAAATTAGGAGGTCATCAAAAATGGGAAATCATTAAAAATAGGAAGTCAGGAAAAAGCGGGAAGTCATCAAAGGTGGGAAGTCAAGAAGAAGTGGGAAGACATTAAAAGTGGGAAGTCACAGAAAATGGGAAGTCATCAAAAGTGGGAAGTCATCATAAGTGGGAAGTCATCAAAAGAGGGAAATCAAAAGAAGTTGGAAATCATGAAAAAGTGGGATGGAACCAAAAGTAGGAAGTCATGAAATATGGGAGGTTAAGAAAGAGTGGGAAGTCATCAAAGGTGAAAAGTAATCAAAAGTCGGAAGTCAAGAAAAAAAAGGAGGTCATCAAAAGTGGGGAAGTCATGAAATATGCGAAGCCTAGAAAATATGGCAAGTAAAGAAAAAGTAGAAGGTCATCAAAAGTGGGAAATCATCAAAAAGGGCAAATCTAGAAAAGGTTGGAAGTCATCAAAAGTGGGAAGTCAAGAAAAAGTGGGAAGTCAAGAAAAAGTGGGATGTCAGGAAAAGGTGGAAGTCATCAATAGTGGGAACTCATCAAAAGTGGGAAATCAAGAAAAAGTGGGAAGTCATCAATAGTGGGACGTCAAGAAAAAGTGGGAAGTCAACAAAAATGGGAAGTCAAGGAATTGCAGGAAGTCAAGAAAAGGTGGGAAGTCAAGAAAGAAGTGGGAAGTCGTTAAAAGTGTGAATTCATCAACAGTGAGATATCAAAAATAACAAGGGAAGTTATTAAAAGTGAGAAGGCATCAAAAGTGGGAAGTCAAGAAAAAGTGGGATGTCGTCAAAAGTGAGAATTCAAGAAAAAGTGGGAAGTCATCAAAAGTGGGAAGTCAAGAAAAGTGGAAGTCAAGAAAAAGTGGGATGTCAGGAAAAGGTGGAAGTCATCAATAGTGGGAACTCATCAAAAGTGGGAAATCAAGAAAAAGTGGGAACTCATCAAAAGTGGGACGTCAAGAAAGAGTGGGAAGTCATCAAAAATGGGAAGTCAAGAAATTGCGGGAAGTCAACAAAAGGTGGGAAGTCAAGAAGAAGTGGGAAGTTGTTAAAAGTGTGAATTCATCAACAGTGAGATGTCAAAATAACAAGGGAGGTTATTAAAAGTGAGAAGGCATCAAAAGTGGGAAGTCAAGAAAAAGTGGGATGTCGTCAAAAGTGAGAATTCAAGAAAAAGTGGGAAGTCATCAAAAGTGGGAAGTCAAGAAAAAGTGGGAAGTCAAGAAAAAAGTGGGATGTCAGGAAAAGGTGGAAGTCATCAATAGTGGGAACTCATCAAAAGTGGGAAATCAAGAAAAAGTGGGAAGTCATCAATAGTGGGACGTCAAGAAAAAGTGGGAAGTCAACAAAAATGGGAAGTCAAGAATTGCAGGAAGTCAAGAAAAGGTGGGAAGTCAAGAAGAAGTGGGAAGTCGTTAAAAGTGTGAATTCATCAACAGTGAGATGTCAAATAACAAGGGAAGTTATTAAAAGTGAGAAGGCATCAAAAGTGGGAAGTCACCGAAAGCGGAAAACCAAGGAAAAAGTGTGAAGTCATCAAAGGTGGAAGTCATCAAAGGTGGAAGTCATCATAGTGGGAACTCATTAAAAGTGGGAAATCAAGAAAAAGTGTTAAGTCATCAAAAGTGGAGGGTCAAGAAAAAGTGGGAAGTCATCAAAAATAGGAAGTCAAGAAATTGCGGGAAGTCAAGAAAAGGTGGGAAGTCAAGAAGAGGTGGGATGTCAGGAAAGGTGGGAAGTCATCAAAGATGGGAATTCATCAAAAGAGGGAAATCAAAAGAAGTTGGAAATCATGAAAAAGTGGGATGGAACCAAAAGTAGGAAGTCATGAAATATGGGAGGTCAAGAAAGAGTGGGAAGTCATCAAAGGTGAAAAGTAATCAAAAGTCGGAAGTCAAGAAAAAAAGGAAGTCATCACAAGTGGGGAAGTCATGAAATATGTGAAGTCTAGAAAATATGGCAAGTAAAGAAAAAGTAGGAGGTCATCAAAAGTGGGAAATCATCAAAACGGGCAAATCTAGAAAGGTTGGAAGTCATCAAAGGCGGGAAGTCAAGAAGAAGTGGGAAGTCGTTAAAAGTGTGAATCATCAACAGTGAGATGTCAAAATAACAAGGGAAGTTATTAAAAGTGGGAGGTCATCAAAAGTTGCAACTATCTAAAGTGGGAAGTAAACAAAAAGTGGGAGTCCTCAAAAATGGAAAGTCAAGAAAAGGTGGGATGTCAGGAAAAGGTGGAAGTCATCAATAGTGGGAACTCATCAAAAGGGGGAAATCAAGAAAAAGTGGAAAGTCATCAAAAGTGGGAAGTCAAGAAAAAGTGGGATGTCGTCAAAAGTGAGATTCAAGAAATAGTGGAAAGTCATCAAAAGTGTGAAGTCAAGAAAAGTGGGAAGTAAAGAAAAAGTGGGATGTCAGGAAAAGGTGGAAGTCATCAATAGTGGGAACTCATCAAAAGTAAGAAATCAAGAAAAAGTGGGAAGTCATCAAAAGTGGGAAGGCAAGAAAAAGTGGGAAGTCAAGAAAAAGTGGGAGGTCATCCAGAGTGGGAAGTCAAGAAACGTGGGACGTCATCAATAGTGGCAATGCAAGAAAAATTAGCAGGACAAAAAAAAGTGGGATGTCATCGAAAGCGGGAAGTCAAGAAAAAATAGGAAGTCATCAAAGGTGGGAAGTCAAGAAAAAGTGGGAAGTTGTCAAAAGAGGGAAGCCATCAAAAGTGGGAAGTCACCAAAAATGGGAAGTCATCAATAGTGGGAACTCACCAAAAGTGGGAAGTAAAGAAAAAGTGGGAGGTCAAGAAAAAGTGAGAAGTCACCAAAAATGGAAAGTCATCAATAGTGGGAACTCATCAAAAATGGGAAGTCAAGAAAAAGTGGAACTCACCAAAAGTGGGAAGAAAAGAAAAAGTGGGAGGTCAAGAAATCGTGGGAACTCATCAAAAATTGGAAGTCAAGAAAAGGTGGAGAGTCATCCAAAATGGGAAGTCATCAAAAGTAAGAAGTCAAGATAAAGTGGAAAGTAATCAAAAGTGGGAAGTCATCAAAAGTGGGAAGTCAGAAAAAGTGGGAAATCAAGAAAAGTGGAATGTCAGGAAAAATGGCAAGTCATCAAAAGAGGGAAGTCATCAAAAGTGAGAAGTCACCAAAATGGAAAGTCATCAATAATGGGAACTCGTCAAAAGTGGGAAGTCAAGAAAAGTGGGAATTCATCAAAAGGGGGAAGTCAAAAAAAAGGGGTAAGTGAAGAAAAAGTCATCCAAAATGGAAGTCATCAAAAAATGAGAAGTCAAGAAAAAGTGGGACGTCGTCAAAAGTGAGAAGTCAAGATAACATGGGAAGTTATCAAAAATGAGAAGTCAACAAAAGTGGAAGTCAAGACAAAGTGGGAGTCATCAAAAGTTTGAGGTCATCAAAAGTGGGAAGGCAAGAAAAGTGGAAAGTCAAAAAAAAGTGGGAGGTCATCCAGAGTGGGAAGTCAAGAAAACGTGGGACGTCATCAAAAGTGGCAATGCAAGAAAAATTAGCAGGACAAAAAAAGTGGGATGTCATCGAAAGCGGGAAGTCAAGAAAAGTGGGAAGTCATCAAAGGTGGGAAGTCAGAAAAAGTGGGAACTCACCAAAAGTGGAAGTAAAGAAAAAGTGGGAGGTCAAGAAAAAGTGAGAAGTCACAAAATGGAAAGTCTCAATAGTGGAATCAATCAAAAATGGGAAGTCAAGAAAGTGGATTCATCAAAAGTGGGAAGTCATCAAAAGTGAGAAGTCAAGATAAGGTGGGAAGTCATCAAAAGAGGGAAGTCATCAAAGTGAGAAGGCATCATAAGTGGGAAGTCATCAAAAGTGGGAAGTCACCGAAAGCGGGAAGTCAAGAAAAGTGGAAGTCATCAATAGTGGGAAGTCATCAAAAGTGGGGATCATCAAAAATGGGAAGTCATCAAAAGTAGGAAGTCAAGAAAAAGTGGGAAGTGAAGAAAATTGGGAATCTAGAAAAAGGGGGAAGTCATCAAAAAGAGGGAAGTCAAGAAAAGTTGGAAGTCAAGAAGAAGTGGGAAGTCGTTAAAAGTGTGAATTCATCAACACTGAGATGTCAAAATAACCAGGGAAGTTATTAAAAGTGAGAAAGCATCAAAAGTGGAAGTCAAGAAAAAGTGGGATGTCGTCAAAAGTGAGAATTGAAGAAAAGTGGGAAGTCATCAAAAGTGGGAAGTCAAGAAAAAGTGGGAAGTCAAGAAAAAATGGGATGTCAGGAATAGTTGGGAAGTTATCAAAGATGGGAATCAAGAAAAAGTGGGAAGCCGTCAAAAGAGGGAAGTCATCAAAGGTGGGATGTCACCAAAAATGGAAAGTCATCAATAGTGGGAACTCATCAAAGTGGGAAGTCAAGAAAAAGTGGGAGGTCATCAAAAGTGGAAAGTCAAGAAAAAGTTGGAGGTCATCCAGAGTGGGAAGTCAAGAAAATGTGGGGAGTCTTCAAAAGTGAGAAGTCACAAAAAAGCAGCAAGTCACCAGAAGCGGGAAGTCAAGAAAATATGGGGAGTTGTTAAAAGAGGGAAGTCATGAAAATAGGGAGGCTAGGAAAAAGTGGGAAGTCAAGAAAAAGTGGGAAATCATCAAAAATGGGAAGTCAAGAAAATGCAGGAAGTCAAAAAAAAGTGGGAAGTCAGAAAAAAGTGAGAAGTCCTCAAAATTGGGAAGTCATAAAAAGTGGGAAGTCACGAAAATGAGAAGTCATCAATAGTTGGAACTCACCAAAAGTGGGAAGAAAAGAAAAAGTGGGAGGTCAAGAAATCGTGGGAACTCATCAAAAATTGGAAGTCAAGAAAAGGTGGGAATTCATCAAAAGTGAGAAGTCAAGAGAAGGCGGTAGTCATCAAATAAAGGAAATCATAAAGTGGGAAGTTACCAAAATTGGGAAGTCACCGAAAGCGGGAGGTCAGGAAAAAGTGGGGAGTCATCAAAGAGTGAATTCATCAAAATAGGGAGGTTATGAAAAATTGGGAAGTCAAGAAAAAGTGGAGAGTCATCCAAAATGGGAAGTCATCAAAGTAAGAAGTCAAGATAAAGTGGGAAGTAATCAAAAGTGGGAAGTCATCAAAAGTGGGAAGTCAAGAAAAAGTGGGAAGTCAAGAAAAAGTGGAATGTCAGGAAAAAATGGCAAGTCATCAAAAGAGGAAGTCATCAAAAGTGAGAAGTCACCAAAAATGGAAAGTCATCAATAATGGGAACTCGTCAAAAGTGGGAGTCAAGAAAAAGTGGGAATTCATCAAAAGGGGGAAGTCAAAAAAAAGGGGTAAGTGAAGAAAAAGTCATCCAAAATGGGAAGTCATCAAAAATGAGAAGTCAAGAAAAGTGGGACGTCGTCAAAAGTGAGAAGTCAAGATAACATGGGAAGTTATCAAAATTGAGAAGTCAACAAAAGTGGGAAGTCAAGACAAAGTGGGAAGTCATCAAAAGTGGGAAGTCATCAAAAGTGGGAAGGCAAGAAAAAGTGGAAAGTCAAGAAAAAGTGGGAGGTCATCCAGAGTGGGAAGTCAAGAAAACGTGGGACGTCATCAAAAGTGGCAATGCAAGAAAAATTAGCAGGACAAAAAAAGTGGGATGTCATCGAAAGCGGGAAGTCAAGAAAAAGTGGGAAGTCATCAAAGGTGGGAAGTCAAGAAAAAGTGGGAAGTTGTCAAAAGAGGGAAGCCATCAAAAGTGGGAAGTCACCAAAAATGGGAAGTCATCAATAGTGGGAACTCACCAAAAGTGGGAAGTAAAGAAAAAGTGGGAGGTCAAGAAAAGTGAGAAGTCACCAAAAATGGAAAGTCATCAATAGTGGGAACTTATCAAACATGGGAAGTGAAGAAAAGTGGGAATTCATCAAAAGTGGGAAGTCATCAAAAGTGAGAAGTCAAGATAAGGTGGGAAGTCATCAAAAGAGGGAAGTCATCAAAAGTGAGAAGGCATCATAAGTGGGAAGTCATCAAAAGTGAGAAGTCACCGAAAGCGAGAAGTCAAGAAAAAGTGGAAAGTCATCAATAGTGGGAAGTCATCAAAAGTGGGAAGTCATCAAAAATGGGAAGTCATCAAAAGTAGGAAGTCAAGAAAAAGTGGGAAGTGAAGAAAAGGTGGGAAGTCTAGAAAAGGGGGAAGTCATCAAAAGAGGGAAGTCAAGAAAAAGTTGGAAGTCAAGAAGAAGTGGGAAGTCGTTAAAAGTGTGAATTCATCAACAGTGTGATGTCAAAATAACAAGGGAAGTTATTAAAAGTGAGAAAGCATCAAAAGTGGAAAGTCAAGAAAAAGTGGGATGTCGTCAAAAGTGAGAATTGAAGAAAAAGTGGGAAGTCATCAAAAGTGGGAAGTCAAGAAAAAGTGGGAAGTCAAGAAAAAATGGGATGTCAGGAAATAGTGGGAAGTTATCAAAGATGGGAATTCAAGAAAAAGTGGGAAGCCGTCAAAAGAGGGAAGTCATCAAAAGTGGGATGTCACCAAAAATGGAAAGTCATCAATAGTGGGAACTCATCAAAAGTGGGAAGTCAAGAAAAAGTGGGAGGTCATCAAAAGTGGAAAGTCAAGAAAAAGTGGGAGGTCATCCAGAGTGGGAAGTCTAAAAAAAGGGGGAAGTCATCAAAAGAGGGAAGTCATCAAAAGTGGGAAATCATCAAAAGTGGGAAATCAAAAAAAGTGGGAAATCGAGAAAAAATGGGAAGTCATCAAAAGAGGGACGTCAGGAAAAAGTGGGAAGTCATCAAAAATAGGAAGTCAAGAAATTGCGGGAAGTCAAGAAAAGGTGGGAAGTCAAGAAGAAGTGGGAAGTCGTTAAAAGTGTGAATTCAACAACAGTGAGAAGTCAAAATAAGAAGGGAAGTTATTAAAAGTGAGAAAGCATCAAAAGTGGGAAGTGAAGAAAAAGTGGGATGTCGTCAAAAGTGAGAATTGAAGAAAAAGTGGGAAGTCATCAAAAGTGGGAAGTGAAGAAAAAGTGGGAAGCCGTCAAAAGAGGGAAGTCATCAAAAGTGGGATGTCAACAAAAATGGAAAGTCATCAATAGTGGGAAGTCATCAAAAGTGGGAAGTCAAGAAAAAGTGGGAGGTCATCAAAAGTGGAAAGTCAAGAAAAAGTGGGAGGTCATCCAGAGTGGGAAGTCTAGAAAAGGGGGAAGTCATCAAAAGAGGGAAGTCATCAAAAGTGGGAAATCATCAAAAGTGGGAAATCAAAAAAGTGGGAAGTCATCAAAAGAGGAAAGTCAAGAAAAGGTTGGAAGTCATCAAAAATGGGAAGTCAAGAAATTGCGGGAAGTCAAGAAATAGTGGGCAGTCAAGAAAAAGTGGGAAATCATCAAAAAGGGCAAATCTAGAAAAGGTTGAAAGTCATCAAAGGCGGGAAGTCAAGAAGAAGTGAGAAGTCGTTAAAAGTGTGAATTCATCAACAGTGAGATGTCAAAATAACAAGGGAGGTTATTAAAAGTGAGAATGGATCAAAAGTGGGAAGTCAAGAAAAAGTGGAAAGTCAAGAAAAAGTGGGAGGTCATCCACAGTGGGAAGTCAAGAAAACGTGGCAAGTCATCAAAAGGGGAAATCATCAAAATTGGGAAGTTGTCAAAACTGGGAAGTCACCAAAAGCGGGAAGTCAAGAAAAAGTGGGGAGTGGTCAAAAGTGAGAATTCAAGAAAAGTGAGAAGTCAACAAAAGTGGGAAGTCAAGAAAAAGTGGGACCTCATCAAAAGTGGCAAGTCAAGAAAAAGTAGCAGGACAAAAAAAAGTGGGATGTCATCGAAAGCGGGAAGTCAAGAAAAAGTGGGAAGTCATCAAAGGTGGGAAGTCAAGAAAAAGTGGGAAGTTGTCAAAAGAGGGAAGTCATCAAAAGTGGGAAGTCACCAAAAATGGGAAGTCATCAATAGTGGGAAGTCATCAAAAGTGGGACGTCAAGAAAAATGGGAAGTCATCAAAAATGGGAAGTCAAGAAAAAGTGGGATGTCGTCAAAAGTGAGAATTGAAGAAAAAGTGGGAAGTCATCAAAAGTGGGAAGTCAAGAAAAAGTGGGAAGTCAAGAAAAAGTTGGATGTCAGGAAAAGGTGGAAGTCATCAATAGTGGGAACTCATCAAAAGTGGGAAATCAAGAAAAAGTGGGAAGTCATCAAAAGTTGGACGTCAAGAAAAAGTGGGAAGTCATCAAAAATGGGAAGTCAAGAAATTGCGGGAAGTCAAGAAAAGGTGGGAAGTCAAGAAGAAGTGGGAAGTTGTTAAAAGTGTGAATTCATCAACAGTGAGATGTCAAAATAACAAGGGAGGTTATTAAAAGTGGGAAGTCATCAAAAGAGGGACGTCAAGAAAAAGTGGGAAGTCATCAAAAATGGGAAGTCAAGAAATTGCGGGAAGTCAAGAAAAGGTGGGAAGTCAAAAAGAAGTGGGAAGTCGTTAAAAGTGTGAATTCATCAACAGTGAGATGTGAAAATAACAAGGGAAGTTATTAAAAGTGAGAACGCATCAAAAGTGGGAAGTCAAGAAAAAGTGGGAAGTCAAGAAAAAATGGGATGTCAGGAAATAGTGGGAACTCATCAAAAGTGGAAAATCAAGAAAAAATTGGGAAGTCATCAAAAGTGGGACGTCAAGAAATTGCGGGAAGTCAAGAAATAGTGGGAAGTCAAGAAAAAGTGGGAGGTCATCAAAAGTGGAAAGTCAAGAAAAAGTGGGAGGTCATCCAGAGTGGGAAGTCAAGAAAATGTGGGGAGTCGTCAAAAGTGAGAAGACACAAAAAAGCGGCAAGTCACCAGAAGCGGGAAGTCAAGAAAATATGGGGAGTTGTTAAAAGAGGGAAGTCATCAAAATAGGGAGGCTAGGAAAAAGTGGGAAGTCAAGAAAAAGTGGGAAATCATCAAAAATGGGAAGTCAAGAAAATGCAGGAAGTCAAAAAAAAGTGGGAAGTCAGAAAAAGTGAGAAGTCCTCAAAATTGGGAAGTCATAAAAAGTGGGAGGTCACCGAAAATGAGAAGTCATCAATAGTGGGAACTCACCAAAAGTGGGAAGAAAAGAAAAAGTGGGAGGTCAAGAAAACGTGGGAACTCAAGAAAAGTGGGAAGTCAAGAAAACATGGGAGGTCATCAAAAGTGGGAAGTCAAGAGAAGGCGGGTAGTCATCAAAAGAACGAAATCATCAAAAGTGGGAAGTTACCAAAATCGGGAAGTCACCGAAAGCGGGAGGTGAGGAAAAAGTCGGGAGTCATCAAAAGAGTGAATTCATCAAAATAGGGAGGTTATGAAAAATTGGGAAGTGAAGAAAAAGTGGAGAGTCATCCAAAATGGGAAGTCATCAAAAGTGAGAAGTCAAGATAAGGTGGGAAGTAATCAAAAGTGGGAAGTCATCAAAAGTGGGAAGTCAAGAAAAAGTGGGAAGTCAAGAAAAAGTGGGATGTCAGGAAAAAATTGGAAGTCATCAAAAGAGGGAAGTACTCAAAAGTGAGAAGTCACCAAAAATGGAAAGTCATCAATAGTGGGAACTCATCAAAAGTTGGAAGTCAAGAAAAGGTGGGAATTCATCAAAAGTGAGAAGTCAAGAGAAGGCGGGTAGTCATCAAAAGAAGGAAATCATCAAAAGTGGGAAGTTACCAAAATTGGGAAGTCACCGAAAGCGGGAGGTCAGGAAAAAGTCGGGAGTCATCAAAAGAGTGAATTCATCAAAATAGGGAGGTTATGAAAAATTGGGAAGTCAAGAAAAAGTGACGAGTCATCCAAAATGGGAAGTCATCAAAAGTGAGAAGTCAAGATAAAGTGGGAAGTAATCAAAAGTTGGAAGTCATCAAAAGTGGGAAGTCAGGAAAAGTGGGAAGTCAAGAAAAAGTGGGATGTCAGGAAAAAATTGGAAGTCATCAAAAGAGGGAAGTCATCAAAAGTGAGAAGTCACCAAAAATGGAAAGTCATCAATAGTGGGAACTCGTCAAAAGTGGGAAGTCAAGAAAAAGTGGGAATTCATCAAAAGTGGGAAGTCATCAAAAGTGGGATGTCAAGAAAAAGTGGGAATTCATCAAAAGTGGGAAGTCAAAAAAAACGGGTAAGTGAAGTGGCAAGTGGCAAGTCAAGAAAAGTAGCAGGACAAAAAAAAGTGGGATGTAATCGAAAGCGGGAAGTCAAGAAAAAGTGGGAAGTCATCAAAGGTGGGAAGTCAAGAAAAAGTGGGAAGTTGTCAAAAGAGGGAAGTCATCAAAAGTGGGAAGTCACCAAAAATGGGGAGTCATCAATAGTGGGAACTCTTCAAAAGTGGGAAATCAAGAAAAAGTGGGAAGTCATCAAAAGTGGGACGTCAAGAAAAAGTGGGAAGTCATCAAAAGTGGGAAGTCAAGAAAAAGTGGGATGTCGTCAAAAGTGAGAATTGAAGGAAAAGTGGGAAGTCATCAAAAGTGGGAAGTCAAGAAAAAGTGGAAGTCAAGAAAAGTTGGATGTCAGGAAAAGGTGGAAGTCATCAATAGTGGGAACTCATCAAAAGTGGGAAATCAAGAAAAAGTGGGAAGTCATCAAAAGTGGGACGTCAAGAAAAAGTGGGAAGTCATCAAAAATGGGAAGTCAAGAAATTGCGGGAAGTCAAGAAAAGGTGGGAAGTCAAGAAGAAGTGGGAAGTCGTTAAAAGTGTGAATTCATCAACAGTGAGATGTCAAAATAACAAGGGAGGTTATTAAAAGTGGGAAGTCATCAAAAGAGGGACGTCAAGAAAAAGTGGGAAGTCATCAAAAATGGGAAGTCAAGAAATTGCGGGAAGTCAAGAAAAGGTGGGAAGTCAAAAAGAAGTGGGAAGTCGTTAAAAGTGTGAATTCATCAACAGTGAGATGTGAAAATAACAAGGGAAGTTATTAAAAGTGAGAATGCATCAAAAATGGGAAGTGAAGAAAAAGTGGGAAGTCAAGAAAAAATGGGATGTCAGGAAATAGTGGGAACTCATCAAAAGTGGGAAATCAAGAAAAAATTGGGAAGTCATCAAAAGTGGGACGTCAAGAAATTGCGGGAAGTCAAGAAATAGTGGGAAGTCAAGAAAAAGTGGGAGGTCATCAAAAGTGGAAAGTCAAGAAAAAGTGGGAGGTCATCCAGAGTGGGAAGTCAAGAAAATGTGGGGAGTCGTCAAAAGTGAGAAGTCACAAAAAAGCGGCAAGTCAGCAGAAGCGGGAAGTCAAGAAAATATGGGGAGTTGTTAAAAGAGGGAAGTCATCAAAATAGGGAGGCTAGGAAAAAGTGGGAAGTCAAGAAAAAGTGGGAAATCATCAAAAATGGGAAGTCAAGAAAATGCAGGAAGTCAAAAAAAAGTGGGAAGTCAGAAAAAAGTGAGAAGTCAAGATAAAGTGGGAAGTAATCAAAAGTGGGAAGTCATCAAAAGTGGGAAGTCAAGAAAAAGTGGGAAGTCAAGAAAAAGTGGGATGTCAGGAAAAAATTGGAAGTCATCAAAAGAGGGATGTCATCAAAAGTGAGAAGTCACCAAAAATGGAAAGTCATCAATAGTGGGAACTCATCAAAAGTTGGAAGTCAAGAAAAGGTGGGAATTCATCAAAAGTGAGAAGTCAAGAGAAGGCGGGTAGTCATCAAAAGAAGGAAATCATCAAAAGTGGGAAGTTACCAAAATTGGGAAGTCACCGAAAGCGGGAGGTCAGGAAAAAGTCGGGAGTCATCAAAAGAGTGAATTCATCAAAATAGGGAGGTTATGAAAAATTGGGAAGTCAAGAAAAAGTGACGAGTCATCCAAAATGGGAAGTCATCAAAAGTGAGAAGTCAAGAAAAAGTGGGAAGTCAAGAAAAAGTGGGATGTCAGGAAAAAATTGGAAGTCATCAAAAGAGGGAAGTCATCAAAAGTGAGAAGTCACCAAAAATGGAAAGTCATCAATAGTGGGAACTCGTTAAAAGTGGGAAGTCAAGAAAAAGTGGGAATTCATCAAAAGTGGGAAGTCATCAAAAGTGGGAAGTCAGGAAAAAGTGGGAATTCATCAAAAGTGGGAAGTCAAAAAAAACGGGTAAGTGAAGAAAAAGTCATCCAAAATGGGAAGTCATCAAAAGTGAGAAGTCAAGAAAAAGTGGGACGTCGTCAAAAGTGAGAATTCAAGAAAAAGTGGGAAGTCATCAAAAGAGGGAAGTTATCAAAAGTGGGATGTCACCAAAAATGGAAAGTCATCAATAGTGGGAACTCATCAAAAGTGGGAAGTCAAGAAAAAGTGGGAAGTCACTGACAGTGGGAAGTCAAGAAGATGTGGGAGGTCATCAAAAGTGGGAGGTCATCAAAAATGAGAAGTCAAGATAACATGGGAAGTTATCAAAATTGAGAAGTCAACAAAAGTGGGAAGTCAAGAGAAAGTGGGAAGTCATCAAAAGTGGGAAATCATCAAAAGTGGGAAGGCAAGAAAAAGTGGAAAGTCAAGAAAAAGTGGGAGATCATCCAGAGTGGGAAGTCAAAAAAACATGGGACGTCATCAAAAGTGGCAAGTCAAGAAAAATTAGCAGAACAAAAAAAAGTGGGATGTCATCGAAAGCGGGAAGTCAAGAAAAAGTGGGAAGTCATCAAAGGTGGGAGGTCACCAAAAATGGGAAGTCATCAATAGTGGGAACTCACCAAAAGTGGGAAGTAAAGAAAAAGTGGGAGGTCAAGAAAAAGTGGGAAGTCATCCAAAATGGGAAGTCATCAAAAGTGAGAAGTCAAGATAAAGTTGGAAGTAATCAAAAGTGGGAGTCATCAAAAATGGGAAGTCAGGAAAAAGTGGGAAGTCAAGAAAAAGTGGGATGTCAGGAGAAAATGGGAAGTCATCAAAAGAGGGAAGTCATCAAAAGTGAGAAGTCACCAAAAATGGAAAGTCATCAATAGTGGGAACTCATCAAAAGTGGGAAGTCAGGAAAAAGTGGGAATTCATCAAAAGTGGGAAGTCATCAAAAGTGAGAAGTAAAGATAAAGTGGGAAGTCATCAAAAGAGGGAAGTCATCAAAAGTGAGAAGTCATCATAAGTGGGAAGTCATCCAAAATGGGAAATCAAAAGAAATTGGAAATCATGAAAAAGTGGGAAGGCAACAAAAGTAGGAAGTCATGAAATATGGGAGGTCAAGAAAGAGTGGGAAGTCATCAAAAGTGAAAAGTAATCAAAAGTTGGAAGTCGTTAAAAGTGTGAATTCATCAACAGTGACATGTCAAAATAACAAGGGAAGTTATTAAAAGTAAGAAGGCATCAACAGTGGGAAGTCAAGGAAAAGTGGGAGGTCGTCAAAAGTGAGAATTCAAGAAAAAGTGGGAAGTCATCAAAAGTGGGAAGTCAAGAAAAAGTGGGAAGTCAAGAAAAAGTGGGATGTCAGGAAATGGTGGGAAGTCTCCAAAGATGGTAATTCGAGAAAAAGTGGGAAGTCGTCAAAAGAGGGAAGTTATCAAAAGTGGGATGTCACCAAAAATGGAAAATCATCAATAATGGGAACTCATCAAAAGTGGGAAGTCAAGAAAAAGTGGGATGGCACTGAAACCGGGAAGACAAGAAAATGTGGGAGGTCATCAAAAGTGAGAAGTCAAGATAACACGGGAAGTTATCAAAAGTGAGAAGTCAACAAAAGTGGGAAGTCAAGACAAAGTGGAAAGTCTTCAAAAGTGGGAAGTCATCAAAAGTGGGAAGGCAAGAAAAAGTGGAAAGTCAAGAAAAAGTGGGAGGTCATCCAGAGTGGGAAGTCAAGAAAACAAGGGACGTCATCAAAAGTGGCAATGCAAGAAAAATTAGCAGGACAAAAAAAAGTGGGATGTCATCGAAAGCGGGAAGTCAAGAAAAAGTGGGAAGTCATCAAAGGTGGGAAGTCAAGAAAAAGTGGGAAGTTTTCAAAAGAGGGAAGCCATCAAAAGTGGGAAGTCACCAAAAATGGGAAGTCATCAATAGTGGGAACTCACCAAAAGTGGGAAGTAAAGAAAAAGTGGGAGGTCAAGAAAAACTGAGAAGTCACCAAAAATGGAAAGTCATCAATAGTGGGAACTCATCAAAAATGGGAAGTCAAGAAAAAGTGGGAATTCATCAAAAGTGGGAAGTCATCAAAAGTGAGAAGTCAAGATAAAGTGGGAAGTCATCAAAAGAGGGAAGTCATCAAAAGTGAGAAGTCATCATGAGTGGGAAGTCATCAAAAGTGGGAAGTCACCGAAAGCGGGAAGTCAAGAAAAAGTGGGAAGTCAAGAAAAAGTGGGAAATCAAGAAAACGTGGGAAGTCCTCAAAATTGGGAAATCATCAAAAGTGGGAGGTCACCGAAAATGGGAAGTCATCAAAAGAGGGAAGTCATCATAAGTGGGAAGTCATCAAAAGTGGGAGGTCATCAAAAGTGAGAAGTCAAGATAACACGGGAAGTTATCAAAAGTGAGAAGTCAACAAAAGTGGGAAGTCAAGACAAAGTGGAAAGTCTTCAAAAGTGGGAAGTCATCAAAAGTGGGAAGGCAAGAAAAAGTGGAAAGTCAAGAAAAAGTGGGAGGTCATCCAGAGTGGGAAGTCAAGAAAACGTGGGACGTCATCAAAAGTGGCAATGCAAGAAAAATTAGCAGGACAAAAAAAAGTGGTATGTCATCGAAAGCGGGAAGTCAAGAAAAAGTGGGAAGTCATCAAAGGTGGGAAGTCAAGAAAAGTGGGAAGTTGTCAAAAGAGGGAAGTCATCAAAAGTGGGAAGTCACCAAAAATGGGAAGTCATCAATAGTGGGAACTCTTCAAAAGTGGGAAATCAAGAAAAAGTGGGAAGTCATCAAAAGTGGGACGTCAAGAAAAAGTGGGAAGTCATCAAAAATGGGAAGTCAAGAAATTGCGGGAAGTCAAGAAATAGTGGGAAGTCAAGAAAAAGTGGGAAATCAAGAAAACGTGGGAAGTCCTCAAAATTGGGAAATCATCAAAAGTGGGAGGTCACCGAAAATGGGAAGTCATCAAAAGTGGGAAGTCATCATAAGTGGGAAGTCATCAAAAGTGGGAAATCAAAAGAAATTGGAAATCATGAAAAAGTGGGAAGGCATCAAAAGTAGGAAGTCATGAAATATGGAAGGTCAAGAAAGAGTGAGAGGTCATCAAAGGTGAAAAGTAATCCAAAGTCGGAAGTCAAGAAAAAAAAGGAAGTCATCAAAAGTGGGGAAGTCATGAAATATGTGAAGTCTAGAAATTATGGCAAGTAAAGAAAAAGTAGGAGGTCATCAAAAGTGGGAAATCATCAAAAAGGGCAAATCTAGAAAAGGTTGGAAGTCATGAAAGGCGGGAAGTCAAGAAGAAGTGGGAAGTCATTAAAAGTGTGAATTCATCAACAGTGAGATGTCAAAATAACAAGGGAGGTTATTAAAAGTGAGAAGGCATCAAAAGTGGGAAGTCAAGAAAAAATGGGATGTCGTCAAAAGTGAGAATTGAAGAAAAAGTGGGAAGTCATCAAAAGTGGGAAGTCAAGAAAATGTGGGAAGTCAAGAAAAAGTGGGATGTCAGGAAAAGGTGGAAGTCATCAATAGTGGAAACTCATCAAAAGTGGGAAATCAAGGAAAAGTGGGAAGTCATCAAAAGTGGGACGTCAAGAAAAAGTGGGAAGTCATCAAAAATGGGAAGTCAAGAAATTGCGGGAAGTCAAGAAAAGGTGGGAAGTCAAGAAGAAGTGGGAAGTCGTTAAAAGTGTGAATTCATCAACAGTGAGATGTGAAGATAACAAGGGAAGTTATTAAAAGTGAGAACGCATCAAAAGTGGGAAGTCAAGAAAAAGTGGGAAGTCAAGAAAAAATGGGATCTCAGGAAATAGTGGGAACTCATCAAAAGTGGGAAAACAAGAAAAAATTGGGAAGTCATCAAAAGTGGGACGTCAAGAAATTGCGGGAAGTCAAGAAATAGTGGGAAGTCAATAAATAGTGGGAAGTCAAGAAAAAGTGGGAAATCAAGAGAACGTGGGAAGTCCTCAAAATTGGGAAATCATCAAAAGTGGGAGGTCACCGAAAATGGGAAGTCATCAAAAGTGGGAAGTCATCATAAGTGGGAAGTCATCAAAAGTGGGGTATCAAAAGAAATTGGAAATCATGAAAAAGTGGGAAGGCATCAAAAGTAGGAAGTCATGAAATATGGGAGGTCAAGAAAGAGTGGGAAGTCTTCAAAGGTGAAAAGTAATCCAAAGTAGGAAGTCAAGAAAAAACAGGAAGTCATCAAAAGTGGGGAAGTCATGAAATATGTGAAGTCTAGAAAATATGGCAAGTAAAGAAAAAGTAGGAGGTCATCAAAAGTGGGAAATCATCAAAAAGGGCAAATCTAGAAAAGGTTGAAAGTCATCAAAGGCGGGAAGCCAAGAAGAAGTGGGAAGTCGTTAAAAGTGTGAATTCATCAACAGTGAGATGTCAAAATAACAAGGGAGGTTATTAAAAGTGAGAATGCATCAAAAGTGGGAAGTCAAGAAAAAGTGGAAAGTCAAGAAAAAGTGGGAGGTCGTCCACAGTGGGAAGTCAAGAAAACGTGGCAAGTCATCAAAAGGGGGAAATCATCAAAATTGGGAAGTTGTCAAAACTGGGAAGTCACCAAAAGCGGGAAGTCAAGAAAAAGTGGGAAGTCGTCAAAAGTGAGAATTCAAGAAAAAGTGAGAAGTCAACAAAAGTGGGAAGTCAAGAAAAAGTAGCAGGACAAAAAAAGTGGGATGTCATCGAAAGCGGGAAGTCAAGAAAAAGTGGGAACTCATCAAAAGTGGGAAATCAAGAAAAAATTGGGAAGTCATCAAAAGTGGGACGTCAAGAAATTGCGGGAAGTCAAGAAATAGTGGGAAGTCAAGAAAAAGTGGGAAGTCAAGAAAAAGTGGGAAATCAAGAAAACGTGGGAAGTCCTCAAAATTGGGAAATCATCAAAAGTGGGAGGTCACCGAAAATGGGAAGTCATCAAAAGTGGGAAGTCATCATAAGTGGGAAGTCATCAAAAGTGGGAAATCAAAAGAAATTGGAAATCATGAAAAAGTGGGAAGGCATCAAAAGTAGGAAGTCATGAACTATGGGAGGTCAAGAAAGAGTGGGAAGTCATCAAAGGTGAAAAGTAATCCAAAGTAGGAAGTCAAGAAAAAACAGGAAGTCATCAAAAGTGGGGAAGTCATGAAATATGTGAAGTCTAGAAAATATGGCAAGTAAAGAAAAAGTAGGAGGTCATCAAAAGTGGGAAATCATCAAAAAGGGCAAATCTAGAAAAGGTTGGAAGTCATCAAAGGCGGGAAGTCAAGAAGAAGTGGGAAGTCGTTAAAAGTGTGAATTCAAGAAAAAGTGGGAAGTCATCAAAAGTGGGAAGTCAAGAAAAAGTGGGATGTCAGGAAAAGGTGGAAGTCATCAATAGTGGGAACTCATCAAAAGAGGGAAATCAAGAAAAAGTGGGAAGTCATCAAAAGTGGGACGTCAAGAAAAAGTGGGAAGTCATCAAAAATGGGAAGTCAAGAAATTGCGGAAAGTCAAGAAAAGGTGGGAAGTCAAGAAGAAGTGGGAAGTCGTAAAAAGTGTGAATTCATCAACAGTGAGATGTCAAAATAACAAGGGAGGTTATTAAAAGTGAGAAGGCATCAAAAGTGGGAAGTCAAGAAAAAGTGGGATGTCGTCAAAAGTGAGAATTCAAGAAAAAGTGGGAAGTCATCAAAAGTGGGAAGTCAAGAGAAAGTGGGAAGTCAAGAAAAAGTGGGATGTCAGGAAAAGGTGGAAGTCAACAATAGTGGGAACTCATCAAAAGTGGGAAATCAAGAAAAAGTGGGAAGTCATCAAAAGTGGGACGTGAAGAAAAAGTGTGAAGTCCTCAAAAAAGGGAAGTCAAGAAATTGCGGGAAGTCAAGAGAAGGTGGGAAGTCAAGAAGAAGTGGGAAGTCGCTAAAAGTGTGAATTCATCAACAGTGAGATGTCAAAATAACAAGGGAAGTTATTAAAAGTGGGAGGTCATCAAAAGTTGCAAACTATCTAAAGTGGGAAGTAAACAAAAAGTGGGAAGTCCTCAAAAATGGGAAGTCATCAAAAGGGGGAAGTCAAAAAAAATGGGAAGTCAAGAAAAAGTGGGAAGTCATCAAAAGTGGGAAGTGAAGAAAAAGTGGGAAGTCAAGAAAAAAAAGGAAGTCATCAAATGTGGGGAAGTCATGAAATATATGAAGTCTAGAAAATATGGGAAGTCAAGAAAAATTAGGAGGTCATCAAAAATGGGAAATCATTAAAAATAGGAAGTCAGGAAAAAGCGGGAAGTCATCAAAGGTGGGAAGTCAAGAAGAAGTGGGAAGACATTAAAAGTGGGAAGTCACAGAAAATGGGAAGTCATCAAAAGTGGGAAGTCATCATAAGTGGGAAGTCATCAAAAGAGGGAAATCAAAAGAAGTTGGAAATCATGAAAAAGTGGGATGGAACCAAAAGTAGGAAGTCATGAAATATGGGAGGTTAAGAAGGAGTGGGAAGTCATCAAAGGTGAAAAGTAATCAAAAGTCGGAGTCAAGAAAAAAAAGGAAGTCATCAAATGTGGGGAAGTCATGAAATATGCGAAGTCTAGAAAATATGGCAAGTAAAGAAAAAGTAGAAGGTCATCAAAAGTGGGAAATCATCAAAAAGGGCAAATCTAGAAAAGGTTGGAAGTCATCAAAGGCGGGAAGTCAAGAAGAAGTGGGAAGTCGTTAAAAGTGTGAATTCATCAACAGTGAGATATCAAAATAACAAGGGAAGTTATTAAAAGTGAGAAGGCATGAAAAGTGGGAAGTCAAGAAAAAGTGGGATGTCGTCAAAAGTGAGAATTCAAGAAAAAGTGGGAAGTCATCAAAAGTGGGAAGTCAAGAAAAAGTGGGAAGTCAAGAAAAAGTGGGATGTCAGGAAAAGGTGGAAGTCATCAATAGTGGGAACTCATCAAAAGTGGGAAATCAAGAAAAAGTGGGAACTCATCAAAAGTGGGACGTCAAGAAAGAGTGGGAAGTCATCAAAAATGGGAAGTCAAGAAATTGCGGGAAGTCAACAAAAGGTGGGAAGTCAAGAAGAAGTGGGAAGTTGTTAAAAGTGTGAATTCATCAACAGTGAGATGTCAAAATAACAAGGGAGGTTATTAAAAGTGAGAAGGCATCAAAAGTGGGAAGTCAAGAAAAAGTGGGATGTCGTCAAAAGTGAGAATTCAAGAAAAAGTGGGAAGTCATCAAAAGTGGGAAGTCAAGAAAAAGTGGGAAGTCAAGAAAAAGTGGGATGTCAGGAAAAGGTGGAAGTCATCAATAGTGGGAACTCATCAAAAGTGGGAAATCAAGAAAAAGTGGGAAGTCATCAATAGTGGGACGTCAAGAAAAAGTGGGAAGTCAACAAAAATGGGAAGTCAAGGAATTGCAGGAAGTCAAGAAAAGGTGGGAAGTCAAGAAGAAGTGGGAAGTCGTTAAAAGTGTGAATTCATCAACAGTGAGATGTCAAAATAACAAGGGAAGTTATTAAAAGTGAGAAGGCATCAAAAGTGGGAAGTCACCGAAAGCGGAAAACCAAGAAAAAGTGTGAAGTCATCAAAAGTGGGAAGTCATCAAAGGTGGAAGTCATCAATAGTGGGAACTCATTAAAAGTGGGAAATCAAGAAAAAGTGTTAAGTCATCAAAAGTGGAGGGTCAAGAAAAAGTGGGAAGTCATCAAAAATAGGAAGTCAAGAAATTGCGGGAAGTCAAGAAAAGGTGGGAAGTCAAGAAGAGGTGGGATGTCAGGAAAAGGTGGGAAGTCATCAAAGATGGGAATTCATCAAAAGAGGGAAATCAAAAGAAGTTGGAAATCATGAAAAAGTGGGATGGAACCAAAAGTAGGAAGTCATGAAATATGGGAGGTCAAGAAAGAGTGGGAAGTCATCAAAGGTGAAAAGTAATCAAAAGTCGGAAGTCAAGAAAAAAAAGGAAGTCATCACAAGTGGGGAAGTCATGAAATATGTGAAGTCTAGAAAATATGGCAAGTAAAGAAAAAGTAGGAGGTCATCAAAAGTGGGAAATCATCAAAAAGGGCAAATCTAGAAAAGGTTGGAAGTCATCAAAGGCGGGAAGTCAAGAAGAAGTGGGAAGTCGTTAAAAGTGTGAATTCATCAACAGTGAGATGTCAAAATAACAAGGGAAGTTATTAAAAGTGGGAGGTCATCAAAAGTTGCAAACTATCTAAAGTGGGAAGTAAACAAAAAGTGGGAAGTCCTCAAAAATGGAAAGTCAAGAAAAGGTGGGATGTCAGGAAAAGGTGGAAGTCATCAATAGTGGGAACTCATCAAAAGGGGAAAATCAAGAAAAAGTGGAAAGTCATCAAAAGTGGGAAGTCAAGAAAAAGTGGGATGTCGTCAAAAGTGAGAATTCAAGAAATAGTGGAAAGTCATCAAAAGTGGGAAGTCAAGAAAAAGTGGGAAGTAAAGAAAAAGTGGGATGTCAGGAAAAGGTGGAAGTCATCAATAGTGGGAACTCATCAAAAGTAAGAAATCAAGAAAAAGTGGGAAGTCATCAAAAGTGGGAAGGCAAGAAAAAGTGGGAAGTCAAGAAAAAGTGGGAGGTCATCCAGAGTGGGAAGTCAAGAAAACGTGGGACGTCATCAATAGTGGCAATGCAAGAAAAATTAGCAGGACAAAAAAAAGTGGGATGTCATCGAAAGCGGGAAGTCAAGAAAAAATGGGAAGTCATCAAAGGTGGGAAGTCAAGAAAAAGTGGGAAGTTGTCAAAAGAGGGAAGCCATCAAAAGTGGGAAGTCACCAAAAATGGGAAGTCATCAATAGTGGGAACTCACCAAAAGTGGGAAGTAAAGAAAAAGTGGGAGGTCAAGAAAAAGTGAGAAGTCACCAAAAATGGAAAGTCATCAATAGTGGGAACTCATCAAAAATGGGAAGTCAAGAAAAAGTGGGAACTCACCAAAAGTGGGAAGAAAAGAAAAAGTGGGAGGTCAAGAAATCGTGGGAACTCATCAAAAATTGGAAGTCAAGAAAAAGTGGGAATTCATCAAAAGTGGGAAGTCATCAAAAGTGAGAAGTCAAGATAAGGTGGGAAGTCATCAAAAGAGGGAAGTCATCAAAAGTGAGAAGGCATCATAAGTGGGAAGTCATCAAAAGTGGGAAGTCACCGAAAGCAGGAAGTCAAGAAAAAGTGGAAAGTCATCAATAGTGGGAAGTCATCAAAAGTGGGAAGTCATCAAAAATGGGAAGTCATCAAAAGTAGGAAGTCAAGAAAAAGTGGGAAGTGAAGAAAAGTTGGGAAGTCTAGAAAAAGGGGGAAGTCATCAAAAGAGGGAAGTCAAGAAAAAGTTGGAAGTCAAGAAGAAGTGGGAAGTCGTTAAAAGTGTGAATTCATCAACACTGAGATGTCAAAATAACAAGGGAAGTTATTAAAAGTGAGAAAGCATCAAAAGTGGAAAGTCAAGAAAAAGTGGGATGTCGTCAAAAGTGAGAATTGAAGAAAAAGTGGGAAGTCATCAAAAGTGGGAAGTCAAGAAAAAGTGGGAAGTCAAGAAAAAATGGGATGTCAGGAAATAGTGGGAAGTTATCAAAGATGGGAATTCAAGAAAAAGTGGGAAGCCGTCAAAAGAGGGAAGTCATCAAAGGTGGGATGTCACCAAAAATGGAAAGTCATCAATAGTGGGAACTCATCAAAAGTGGGAAGTCAAGAAAAAGTGGGAGGTCATCAAAAGTGGAAAGTCAAGAAACAGTTGGAGGTCATCCAGAGTGGGAAGTCAAGAAAATGTGGGGAGTCGTCAAAAGTGAGAAGTCACAAAAAAGCAGCAAGTCACCAGAAGCGGGAAGTCAAGAAAATATGGGGAGTTGTTAAAAGAGGGAAGTCATGAAAATAGGGAGGCTAGGAAAAAGTGGGAAGTCAAGAAAAAGTGGGAGGTGATCAAAAGTGGAAAGTCAAGAAACAGTTGGAGGTCATCCAGAGTGGGAAGTCAAGAAAATGTGGGGAGTCGTCAAAAGTGAGAAGTCACAAAAAAGCAGCAAGTCACCAGAAGCGGGAAGTCAAGAAAATATGGGGAGTTGTTAAAAGAGGGAAGTCATGAAAATAGGGAGGCTAGGAAAAAGTGGGAAGTCAAGAAAAAGTGGGAAATCATCAAAAATGGGAAGTCAAGAAAATGCAGGAAGTCAAAAAAAAGTGGGAAGTCAGAAAAAAGTGAGAAGTCCTCAAAATTGGGAAGTCATAAAAAGTGGGAAGTCACCGAAAATGAGAGGTCATTAATAGTGGGAACTCACCAAAAGTGGGAAGAAAAGAAAAAGTGGGAGGTCAAGAAATCGTGGGAACTCATCAAAAATTGGAAGTCAAGAAAAGGTGGGAATTCATCAAAAGTGAGAAGTCAAGAGAAGGCGGCTAGTCATCAAATAAAGGAAATCATCAAAATTGGGAAGTTACCAAAATTGGGAAGTCACCGAAAGCGGGAGGTCAGGAAAAAGTGGGGAGTCATCAAAAGAGTGAATTCATCAAAATAGGGAGGTTATGAAAAATTGGGAAGTCAAGAAAAAGTGGAGAGTCATCCAAAATGGGAAGTCATCAAAAGTAAGAAGTCAAGATAAAGTGGGAAGTAATCAAAAGTGGGAAGTCATCAAAAGTGGGAAGTCAAGAAAAAGTGGGAAGTCAAGAAAAAGTGGAATGTCAGGAAAAAATGGCAGTTCATCAAAAGAGGGAAGTCATCAAAAGTGAGAAGTCACCAAAAATGGAAAGTCATCAATAATGGGAACTCGTCAAAAGTGGGAAGTCAAGAAAAAGTGGGAATTCATCAAAAGGGGGAAGTCAAAAAAAAGGGGTAAGTGAAGAAAAAGTCATCCAAAATGGGAAGTCATCAAAAATGAGAAGTCAAGAAAAAGTGGGACGTCGTCAAAAGTGAGAAGTCAGAATAACATGGGAAGTTATCAAAATTGAGAAGTCAACAAAAGTGGGAAGTCAAGACAAAGTGGGAAGTCATCAAAAGTGGGAAGTCATCAAAAGTGGGAAGGCAAGAAAAAGTGGAAAGTCAAGAAAAAGTGGGAGGTCATCCAGAGTGGGAAGTCAAGAAAACGTGGGACGTCATCAAAAGTGGCAATGCAAGAAAAATTAGCAGGACAAAAAAAAGTGGGATGTCATCGAAAGCGGGAAGTCAAGAAAAAGTGGGAAGTCATCAAAGGTGGGAAGTCAAGAAAAAGTGGGAAGTTGTCAAAAGAGGGAAGCCATCAAAAGTGGGAAGTCACCAAAAATGGGAAGTCATCAATAGTGGGAACTCACCAAAAGTGGGAAGTAAAGAAAAAGTGGGAGGTCAAGAAAAAGTGAGAAGTCACCAAAAATGGAAAGTCATCAATAGTGGGAACTCATCAAACATGGGAAGTCAAGAAAAAGTGGGAATTCATCAAAAGTGGGAAGTCATCAAAAGTGAGAAGTCAAGATAAGGTGGGAAGTCATCAAAAGAGGGAAGTCATCAAAAGTGAGAAGGCATCATAAGTGGGAAGTCATCAAAAGTGGGAAGTCACCGAAAGCGAGAAGTCAAGAAAAAGTGGAAAGTCATCAATAGTGGGAAGTCATCAAAAGTGGGAAGTCATCAAAAATGGGAAGTCATCAAAAGTAGGAAGTCAAGAAAAAGTGGGAAGTGAAGAAAAGGTGGGAAGTCTAGAAAAAGGGGGAAGTCATCAAAAGAGGGAAGTCAAGAAAAAGTTGGAAGTCAAGAAGAAGTGGGAAGTCGTTAAAAGTGTGAATTCATCAACAGTGTGATGTCAAAATAACAAGGGAAGTTATTAAAAGTGAGAAAGCATCAAAAGTGGAAAGTCAAGAAAAAGTGGGATGTCGTCAAAAGTGAGAATTGAAGAAAAAGTGGGAAGTCATCAAAAGTGGGAGGTCATCAAAAGTGGAAAGTCAAGAAAAAGTGGGAGGTCATCCAGAGTGGGAAGTCTAGAAAAAGGGGGAAGTCATCAAAAGAGGGAAGTCATCAAAAGTGGGAAGTCACCAGAAGCGGGAAGTCAAGAAAATATGGGGAGTTGTTAAAAGACTGAAGTCATCAAAATAGGGAGGCTAGGAAAAAATGGGAAGTCAAGAGAAAGTGGGAAATCATCAAAAATGGGAAGTCAAGAAAATGCAGGAAGTCAAAAAAAAGTGGGAAGTCAGAAAAAAGTGAGAAGTCCTCAAAATTGGGAAGTCATAAAAAGTGGGAAGTCACCGAAAATGAGAAGTCATCAATAGTGGGAACTAACCAAAAGTGGGAAGAAAAGAAAAAGTGGGAGGTCAAGAAATCGTGGGAACTCAAGAAAAAGTGGGAAGTCAGGAAAACATGGGAGGTCATCAAAAGTGGGAAGTCAAGAGAAGGCGGGTAGTCATCAAAAGAACGAAATCATCAAAAGTGGGAAGTTACCAAAATCGGGAAGTCACCGAAAGCGGGAGGTCAGGAAAAAGTCGGGAGTCATCAAAAGAGTGAATTCATCAAAATAGGGAGGTTATGAAAAATTGGGAAGTCAAGAATAAGTGGAGAGTCATCCAAAATGGGAAGTCATCAACAGTAAGAAGTCAAGATAAAGTGGGAAGTAATCAAAAGTGAGAAGTCATCAAAAGTGGGAAGTCAAGGAAAACTGGGAAGTCAAAAAAAAGTGGGATGTCAGGAAAAAATTGGAAGTCATCAAAAGAGGGAAGTCATCAAAAGTGAGAAGTCACCAAAAATGGAAAGTCATCAATAGTGGGAATTCATCAAAAATTGGAAGTCAAGAAAAGGTGGGAATTCATCAAAAGTGAGAAGTCAAGAGAAGGCGGGTAGTCATCAAATAAAGGAAATCATCAAAAGTGGGAAGTTACCAAAATTGGGAAGTCACCGAAAGCGGGAGGTCAGGAAAGAGTGGGGAGTCATCAAAAGAGTGAATTCATCAAAATAAGGAGGTTATGAAAAATTGGGAAGTCAAGAAAAAGTGGAGAGTCATCCAAAATGGGAAGTCATCAAAAGTAAGAAGTCAAGATAAAGTGGGAAGTAATCAAAAGTGGGAAGTCATCAAAAGTGGGAAGTCAAGAAAAAGTGGGAAGTCAAGAAAAAGTGGGATGTCAGGAAAAAATGGGAAGTCATCAAAAGAGGGAAGTCATCAAAAGTGAGAAGTCACCAAAAATGGAAAGTCATCAATAGTGCGAACTCGTCAAAAGTGGGAAGTCAAGAAAAAGTGGGAATTCATCAAAAGTGGGAAGTCAAGAAGAAGTGGGAAGTCGTTAAAAGTGTGAATTCATCAACAGTGAGATGTCAAAATAACAAGGGAGGTTATTAAAAGTGAGAAGGCATCAAAAGTGGGAAGTCAAGAAAAAGTGGGATGTCGTCAAAAGTGAGAATTCAAGCAAAAGTGGGAAGTCATCAAAAGTGGGAAGTCAAGAAAAAGTGGGAAGTCAAGAAAAAGTGGGATGTCAGGAAAAGGTGGAAGTCATTAATAGTGGGAACTCATCAAAAGTGGGAAATCAAGAAAAAGTGGGAAGTCATCAAAAGTGGGACGTCAAGAAAAAGGAGGAAGTCATCCAAAATGGGAAGTCAAGAAATTGCGGGAAGTCAAGAAAAGGTGGGAAGTCAAGAAGAAGTGGGAAGTCGTTAAAAGTGTGAATTCATCAACAGTGAGATGTCAAAATAACAAGGGAAGTTATTAAAAGTGAGAAGGCATCAAAAGTGGGAAGTCACCGAAAGGGGAAAACCAAGAAAAAGTGGAAAGTCATCAAAAGTGGGAAGTCGTCAAAGGTGGAAGTCATCAATAGTGGGAACTCATTAAAAGTTGGAAATCAAGAAAAAGTGGGAAGTCATCAAAAGAGGGATGTCAAGAAAAAGTGGGAAGTCATCAAAAAAGGGAAGTCAAGAAATTGCGGGAAGTCAAGAAATGGTGGGAAGTCAAGAAGAAGTGGGAAGTCGTTAAAAGTGTGAATTCATCAACAGTGAGATGTCAAAATAACAAGGGAAGTTATTAAAAGTGAGAAAGCATCAAATGTGGGAAGTCAAGAAAAAGTGGGATGTCGTCAAAAGTGAGAATTGAAGAAAAAGTGGGAAGTCATCAAAAGTGGGAAGTCAAGAAAAAGTGGGAAGTCAAGAAAAAATGGGATGTCAGGAAATGGTGGGAAGTTATCAAAGATGGGAATTCAAGAAAAAGTGGGAAGCCGTCAAAAGAGGGAAGTCATCAAAAGTGGGATGTCACCAAAAATGGAAAGTCATCAATAGTGGGAACTCATCAAAAGTTGGAAGTCAAGAAAAAGTGGGAGGTCACCAAAAGTGGAAAGTCAAGAAAAAGTGGGAGGTCATCCAGAGTGGGAAGTCAAGAAAACGTGGGGAGTCGTCAAAAGTGAGAAGTCACAAAAAAGCGGGAAGTCACCAGAAGCGGGAAGTCAAGAAAATATGGGGAGTTGTTAAAAGACTGAAGTCATCAAAATAGGGAGGCTAGGAAAAAGTGGGAAGTCAAGAAAAAGTGGGAAATCATCAAAAATGGGAAGTCAAGAAAATGCAGGAAGTCAAAAAAAGTGGGAAGTCAGAAAAAAGTGAGAAGTCCTCAAAATTGGGAAGTCATAAAAAGTGGAAAGTCACCGAAAATGAGAAGTCATCAATAGTGGGAACTAACCAAAAGTGGGAAGAAAAGAAAAAGTGGGAGGTCAAGAAATCGTGGGAACTCAAGAAAAAGTGGGAAGTCAGGAAAACATGGGAGGTCATCAAAAGTGGGAAGTCAAGAAAAAGTGGAGAGTCATCCAAAATGGGAAGTCATCAAAAGTAAGAAGTCAAGATAAAGTGGGAAGTAATCAAAAGTGAGAAGTCATCAAAAGTGGGAAGTCAAGGAAAAGTGGGAAGTCAAGAAAAAGTGGGATGTCAGGAAAAAATTGGAAGTCATCAAAAGAGGGAAGTCATCAAAAGTGAGAAGTCACCAAAAATGGAAAGTCATCAATAGTGGGAATTCATCAAAAATTGGAAGTCAAGAAAAGGTGGGAATTCATCAAAAGTGAGAAGTCAAGAGAAGGCGGGTAGTCATCAAATAAAGGAAATCATCAAAAGTGGGAAGTTACCAAAATTGGGAAGTCACCGAAAGCGGGAGGTCAGGAAAGAGTGGGGAGTCATCAAAAGAGTGAATTCATCAAAATAAGGAGGTTATGAAAAATTGGGAAGTCAAGAAAAAGTGGAGAGTCATCCAAAATGGGAAGTCATCAAAAGTAAGAAGTCAAGATAAAGTGGGAAGTAATCAAAAGTGGGAAGTCATCAAAAGTGGAAAGTCAAGAAAAAGTGGCAAGTCAAGAAAAAGTGGGATGTCAGGAAAAAATGGGAAGTCATCAATAGTGGGAACTCACCAAAAGTGGGAAGTAAAGAAAAAGTGGGAGGTCAAGAAAAACTGAGAAGTCACCAAAAATGGAAAGTCATCAATAGTGGGAACTCATCAAAAATGGGAAGTCAAGAAAAAGTGGGAATTCATCAAAAGTAGGAAGTCATCAAAAGTGAGAAGTCAAGATAAAGTGGGAAGTCATCAAAAGAGGGAAGTCATCAAAAGTGAGAAGTCACCAAAAATGGAAAGTCATCAATAATGGGAACTCGTCAAAAGTGGGAAGTCAAGAAAAAGTGGGAATTCATCAAAAGGGGGAAGTCAAAAAAAAGGGGTAAGTGAAGAAAAAGTCATCCAAAATGGGAACTCACCAAAAGTGGGAAGTAAAGAAAAAGTGGGAGGTCAAGAAAAAGTGAGAAGTCACCAAAAATGGAAAGTCATCAATAGTGGGAACTCATCAAACATGGGAAGTCAAGAAAAAGTGGGAATTCATCAAAAGTGGGAAGTCATCAAAAGTGAGAAGTCAAGATAAGGTGGGAAGTAATCAAAAGAGGGAAGTCATCAAAAGTGAGAAGGCATCATAAGTGGGAAGTCATCAAAAGTGGGAAGTCACCGAAAGCGAGAAGTCAAGAAAAAGTGGAAAGTCATCAATAGTGGGAAGTCATCAAAAGTGTGAAGTCATCAAAAATGGGAAGTCATCAAAAGTAGGAGGTCAAGAAAAAGTGGGAAGTGAAGAAAAGGTGGGAAGTCTAGAAAAAGGGGGAAGTCATCAAAAGAGGGAAGTCAAGAAAAAGTTGGAAGTCAAGAAGAAGTGGGAAGTCGTTAAAAGTGTGAATTCATCAACAGTGTGATGTCAAAATAACAAGGGAAGTTATTAAAAGTGAGAAAGCATCAAAAGTGGAAAGTCAAGAAAAAGTGGGATGTCGTCAAAAGTGAGAATTGAAGAAAAAGTGGGAAGTCATCAAAAGTGGGAAGTCAAGAAAAAGTGGGAAGTCAAGAAAAAATGGGATGTCAGGAAATAGTGGGAAGTTATCAAAGATGGGAATTCAAGAAAAAGTGGGAAGCCGTCAAAAGAGGGAAGTCATCAAAAGTGGGATGTCACCAAAAATGGAAAGTCATCAATAGTGGGAACTCATCAAAAGTGGGAAGTCAAGAAAAAGTGGGAGGTCATCAAAAGTGGAAAGTCAAGAAAAAGTGGGAGGTCATCCAGAGTGGGAAGCCTAAAAAAAGGGGGAAGTCATCAAAAGAGGGAAGTCATCAAAAGTGGGAAGTCACCAGAAGCGGGAAGTCAAGAAAATATGGGGAGTTGTTAAAAGACTGAAGTCATCAAAATAGGGAGGCTAGGAAAAAATTGGAAGTCAAGAGAAAGTGGGAAATCATCAAAAATGGGAAGTCAAGAAAATGCAGGAAGTCAAAAAAAAGTGGGAAGTCAGAAAAAAGTGAGAAGTCCTCAAAATTGGGAAGTCATAAAAAGTGGGAAGTCACCGAAAATGAGAAGTCATCAATAGTGGGAACTAACCAAAAGTGGGAAGAAAAGAAAAAGTGGGAGGTCAAGAAATCGTGGGAACTCAAGAAAAAGTGGGAAGTCAGGAAAACATGGGAGGTCATCAAACGTGGGAAGTCAAGAGAAGGCGGGTAGTCATCAAAAGAACGAAATCATCAAAAGTGGGAAGTTACCAAAATCGGGAAGTCACCGAAAGCGGGAGGTCAGGAAAAAGTCGGGAGTCATCAAAAGAGTGAATTCATCAAAATAGGGAGGTTATGAAAAATTGGGAAGTCAAGAATAAGTGGAGAGTCATCCAAAATGGGAAGTCATCAAAAGTAAGAAGTCAAGATAAAGTGGGAAGTAATCAAAAGTGAGAAGTCATCAAAAGTGGGAAGTCAAGGAAAAGTGGGAAGTCAAAAAAAAGTGGGATGTCAGGAAAAAATTGGAAGTCATCAAAAGAGGGAAGTCATCAAAAGTGAGAAGTCACCAAAAATGGAAAGTCATCAATAGTGGGAATTCATCAAAAATTGGAAGTCAAGAAAAGGTGGGAATTCATCAAAAGTGAGAAGTCAAGAGAAGGCGGGTAGTCATCAAATAAAGGAAATCATCAAAAGTGGGAAGTTACCAAAATTGGGAAGTCACCGAAAGCGGGAGGTCAGGAAAGAGTGGGGAGTCATCAAAAGAGTGAATTCATCAAAATAAGGAGGTTATGAAAAATTGGGAAGTCAAGAAAAAGTGGAGAGTCATCCAAAATGGGAAGTCATCAAAAGTAAGAAGTCAAGATAAAGTGGGAAGTAATCAAAAGTGGGAAGTCATCAAAAGTGGGAAGTCAAGAAAAAGTGGGAAGTCAAGAAAAAGTGGGATGTCAGGAAAAAATGGGAAGTCATCAAAAGAGGGAAGTCATCAAAAGTGAGAAGTCACCAAAAATGGAAAGTCATCAATAGTGCGAACTCGTCAAAAGTGGGAAGTCAAGAAAAAGTGGGAATTCATCAAAAGTGGGAAGTCAAGAAGAAGTGGGAAGTCGTTAAAAGTGTGAATTCATCAACAGTGAGATGTCAAAATAACAAGGGAGGTTATTAAAAGTGAGAAGGCATCAAAAGTGGGAAGTCAAGAAAAAGTGGGATGTCGTCAAAAGTGAGAATTCAAGCAAAAGTGGGAAGTCATCAAAAGTGGGAAGTCAAGAAAAAGTGGGAAGTCAAGAAAAGTGGGATGTCAGGAAAAGGTGGAAGTCATTAATAGTGGGAACTCATCAAAAGTGGGAAATCAAGAAAAAGTGGGAAGTCATCAAAAGTGGGACGTCAAGAAAAAGGAGGAAGTCATCCAAAATGGGAAGTCAAGAAATTGCGGGAAGTCAAGAAAAGGTGGGAAGTCAAGAAGAAGTGGGAAGTCGTTAAAAGTGTGAATTCATCAACAGTGAGATGTCAAAATAACAAGGGAAGTTATTAAAAGTGAGAAGGCATCAAAAGTGGGAAGTCACCGAAAGCGGAAAACCAAGAAAAAGTGGAAAGTCATCAAAAGTGGGAAGTCGTCAAAGGTGGAAGTCATCAATAGTGGGAACTCATTAAAAGTTGGAAATCAAGAAAAAGTGGGAAGTCATCAAAAGAGGGATGTCAAGAAAAGTGGGAAGTCATCAAAAAAGGGAAGTCAAGAAATTGCGGGAAGTCAAGAAATGGTGGGAAGTCAAGAAGAAGTGGGAAGTCGTTAAAAGTGTGAATTCATCAACAGTGAGATGTCAAAATAACAAGGGAAGTTATTAAAAGTGAGAAAGCATCAAATGTGGGAAGTCAAGAAAAAGTGGGATGTCGTCAAAGTGAGAATTGAAGAAAAAGTGGGAAGTCATCAAAAGTGGGAAGTCAAGAAAAAGTGGGAAGTCAAGAAAAAATGGGATGTCAGGAAATAGTGGGAAGTTATCAAAGATGGGAATTCAAGAAAAAGTGGGAAGCCGTCAAAAGAGGGAAGTCATCAAAAGTGGGATGTCACCAAAAATGGAAAGTCATCAATAGTGGGAACTCATCAAAAGTTGGAAGTCAAGAAAAAGTGGGAGGTCACCAAAAGTGGAAAGTCAAGAAAAAGTGGGAGGTCATCCAGAGTGGGAAGTCAAGAAAACGTGGGGAGTCGTCAAAAGTGAGAAGTCACAAAAAAGCGGGAAGTCACCAGAAGCGGGAAGTCAAGAAAATATGGGGAGTTGTTAAAAGACTGAAGTCATCAAAATAGGGAGGCTAGGAAAAAGTGGGAAGTCAAGAAAAAGTGGGAAATCATCAAAAATGGGAAGTCAAGAAAATGCAGGAAGTCAAAAAAAAGTGGGAAGTCAGAAAAAAGTGAGAAGTCCTCAAATTGGGAAGTCATAAAAAGTGGAAAGTCACCGAAAATGAGAAGTCATCAATAGTGGGAACTAACCAAAAGTGGGAAGAAAAGAAAAAGTGGGAGGTCAAGAAATCGTGGGAACTCAAGAAAAAGTGGGAAGTCAGGAAAACATGGGAGGTCATCAAAAGTGGGAAGTCAAGAAAAAGTGGAGAGTCATCCAAAATGGGAAGTCATCAAAAGTAAGAAGTCAAGATAAAGTGGGAAGTAATCAAAAGTGAGAAGTCATCAAAAGTGGGAAGTCAAGGAAAAGTGGGAAGTCAAGAAAAAGTGGGATGTCAGGAAAAAATTGGAAGTCATCAAAAGAGGGAAGTCATCAAAAGTGAGAAGTCACCAAAAATGGAAAGTCATCAATAGTGGGAATTCATCAAAAATTGGAAGTCAAGAAAAGGTGGGAATTCATCAAAAGTGAGAAGTCAAGAGAAGGCGGGTAGTCATCAAATAAAGGAAATCATCAAAGTGGGAAGTTACCAAATTGGGAAGTCACCGAAAGCGGGAGGTCAGGAAAGAGTGGGGAGTCATCAAAAGAGTGAATTCATCAAAATAAGGAGGTTATGAAAAATTGGGAAGTCAAGAAAAAGTGGAGAGTCATCCAAAATGGGAAGTCATCAAAAGTAAGAAGTCAAGATAAAGTGGGAAGTAATCAAAAGTGAGAAGTCATCAAAAGTGGGAAGTCAAGGAAAAGTGGGAAGTCAAGAAAAAGTGGGATGTCAGGAAAAAATTGGAAGTCATCAAAAGAGGGAAGTCATCAAAAGTGAGAAGTCACCAAAAATGGAAAGTCATCAATAGTGGGAATTCATCAAAAATTGGAAGTCAAGAAAAGGTGGGAATTCATCAAAAGTGAGAAGTCAAGAGAAGGCGGGTAGTCATCAAATAAAGGAAATCATCAAAAGTGGGAAGTTACCAAAATTGGGAAGTCACCGAAAGCGGGAGGTCAGGAAAGAGTGGGGAGTCATCAAAAGAGTGAATTCATCAAAATAAGGAGGTTATGAAAAATTGGGAAGTCAAGAAAAAGTGGAGAGTCATCCAAAATGGGAAGTCATCAAAAGTAAGAAGTCAAGATAAAGTGGGAAGTAATCAAAAGTGGGAAGTCATCAAAAGTGGGAAGTCAAGAAAAAGTGGCAAGTCAAGAAAAAGTGGGATGTCAGGAAAAAATGGGAAGTCATCAAAAGAGGGAAGTCATCAAAAGTGAGAAGTCACCAAAAATAGAAAGTCATCAATAGTGCGAACTCGTCAAAAGTGGGAAGTCAAGAAAAAGTGGGAATTCATCAAAAGTGGGAAGTCAAAAAAAGGGGTAAGTGAAGAAAAAGTCATCCAAAATGGGAAGTCATCAAAAGTGAGAAGTCAAGAGAAAGTGGGACGTCGTCAAAAGTGGGAATTCAAGAAAAAGTGGGAAGTCATCAAAAGTGGGAAGTCAAGAAAAAGTGGGAAGTCAAGAAAAAGTGGGATGTCAGGAAAAAGTGGGAAGTCATCAAAGATGGGAATTCAAGAAAAAGTGGGAAGTCGTCAAAAGAGGGAGGTTATCAAAAGTGGGATGTCACCAAAAATGGAAAGTCATCAATAGTGGGAACTCATCAAAAGTGGGAAGTCAAGAAAAAGTGGGAAGTCATCAAAAGAGGGACATCAAGAAAAAGTGGGAAGTCATCAAAAGTGGGAAGTGAAGAAAAAGTGGGAAGTCAAGAAAATATGGCATGTCAGGAAATAGTGGGAAGTTATCAAAGATGGGAATTCAAGAAAAAGTGGGAAGCCGTCAAAAGAGGGAAGTCATCAAAAGTGGGATGTCACCAAAAATTGAAAGTCATCAATAGTGGGAACTCATCAAAAGTGGGAAGTCAAGAAAAAGTGGGAGGTCATCAAAAGTGGAAAGTCAAGAAAAAGTAGGAGGTCATCCAGAGTGGGAGGTCAAGAAAACGTGGGGAGTCGTCAAAAGTGAGAAGTCACAAAAAAGCGGGAAGTCACCAAAAGCGGGATGCTAGGAAAAAGTGGGAAGTCAAGAAAAAGTGGGAAATCATCAAAAATGGGAAGTCAAGAAAATGCAGGAAGTCACAAAAAAGTGGGAAGTCAGAAAAAAGTGAGAAGTCCTCAAGATTGGGAAGTCATAAAAAGTGGGAAGTCACCGAAAATGAGAAGTCATCAATAGTGGGAACTCACCAAAAGTGGGAAGAAAAGAAAAAGTGGGAGGTCAAGAAAACGTGGGAACTCCAGAAAAAGTGGGAAGTCAAGAAAACATGGGAGGTCATCAAAAGTGGGAAGTCAAGAGAAGGCGGGTAGTCATCAAAAGAAGAAAATCATCAAAAGTGGGAAGTTACCAAAATCGGGAAGTCACCGAAAGCGGGAGGTCATGAAAAAGTCAGGAGTCATCAAAAGAGTGAATTCATCAAAATAGGGAGGTTATGAAAAATTGGGAAGTCAAGAAAAAGTGGAAAGTCATCCAAAATGGGAAGTCATCAAAAGTGAGAAGTCAAGATAAAGTGGGAAGTAATCAAAAGTGGGAAGTCACCAAATGTGGGAAGTCAAGAAAAAGTGGGAAGTCAAGAAAAAGTGGGATGTCAGGAAAAAATTGGAAGTCATCAGAAGAGGGGGGTCATCAAAAGTGAGAAGTCACCAAAAATGGGAAGTCTTCAATAGTGGGAAGTCACCAAAAGTGGGAAGTAAAGAAAAAGTGGGAAGTCAAGAAAAAGTGGGACCTCATCAAAAGTGGGACCTCATCAAAAGTGGCAAGTCAAGAAAAAGTGGGAAGTTGTCAAAAGAGGGAAGTCATCAAAAGTGGGAAGTCACCAAAAATGGGAAGTCATCAATAGGGGGAACTCTTCAAAAGTCGGAAATCAAGAAAAAGTGGGAAGTCATCAAAAGTGGGACGTCAAGAAAAAGTGGGAAGTCATCAAAAATGGGAAGTCAAGAAATTGCGGGAAGTCAAGAAATGGTGGGCAGTCAAGAAAAAGTGGGAAATCAAGAAAACGTGGGAAGTCCTCAAAATTGGGAAATCATCAAAAGTGGGAGGTCACCGAAAATGGGAAGTCATCAAAAGTGGAAAGTCATCATAAGTGGGAAGTCATCAAAAGTGGGAAATCAAAAGAAATTGGAAATCATGAAAAAGTGGGAAGGCATCAAAAGTAGGAAGTCATGAAATATGGGAGGTCAAGAAAGAGTTGGAAGTCATGAAAGGTGAAAAGTAATCCAAAGTCGGAAGTCAAGAAAAAAAGGAAGTCATCAAAAGTGGGGAAGTCATGAAATATGTGAAGGCTAGAAAATATGGCAAGTAAAGAAAAAGTAGGAGGTCATCAAAAGTGGGAATTCATCAAAAAGGGCAAATCTAGAAAAGGTTGGAAGTCATCAAAGGCGGGAAGTCAAGAAGAAGTGGGAAGTCGTTAAAAGTGTGAATTCATCAACAGTGAGATGTCAAAATAACAAGGGAGGTTATTAAAAGAGAGAAGGCATCAAAAGTGGGAGGTCAAGAAAAAGTGGGATGTCGTCAAAAGTGAGAATTCAAGAAAAAGTGGGAAGTCATCAAAAGTGGGAAGTCAAGAAAAAGTGGGAAGTCAAGAAAAAGTGGGAAGTCATCAAAAATGGGAAGTCAAGAAATTGCGGGAAGTCAAGAAATGGTGGGAAGTCAAGAAGAAGTGGGAAGTCGTTAAAAGTGTGAATTCATCAACAGTGAGATGTCAAAATAACAAGGGAAGTTATTAAAAGTGAGAAAGCATCAAAAGTGGGAAGTCAAGAAAAAGTGGGATGTCGTCAAAAGTGAGAATTGAATAAAAAGTGGGAAGTCATCAAAAGTGGGAAGTCAAGAAAAAGTGGGAAGTCAAGAAAAAATGGGATGTCAGGAAATAGTGGGAAGTTATCAAAGATGGGAATTCAAGAAAAAGTGGGAAGCCGTCAAAAGAGGGAAGTCATCAAAAGTGGGATGTCACCAAAAATGGAAAGTCATCAATAGTGGGAACTTATCAAAAGTGGGAAGTCAAGAAAAAGTGGGAGGTCACCAAAAGTGGAAAGTCAAGAAAAAGTGGGAGGTCATCCAGAGTGGGAAGTCAAGAAAACGTGGGGAGTCGTCAAAAGTGAGAAGTCACAAAAAAGCGGGAAGTCACCAGAAGCGGGAAGTCAAGAAAATTTGGGGAGTTGTTAAAAGACTGAAGTCATCAAAATAGGGAGGCTAGGAAAAAGTGGGAAGTCAAGAAAAAGTGGGAAATCATCAAAAATGGGAAGTCAAGAAAATGCAGGAAGTCAAAAAAAAGTGGGAAGTCAGAAAAAAGTGAGAAGTCCTCAAAATTGGGAAGTCATAAAAAGTGGGAAGTCACCGAAAATGAGAAGTCATCAATAGTGGGAACTAACCAAAAGTGGGAAGAAAAGAAAAAGTGGGAGTTCAAGAAATCGTGGGAACTCAAGAAAAAGTGGGAAGTCAGGAAAACATGGGAGGTCATCAAAAGTGGGAAGTCAAGAGAAGGCGGGTAGTCATCAAAAGAACGAAATCATCAAAAGTGGGAAGTTACCAAGATCGGGAAGTCACCGAAAGCGGGAGGTCAGGAAAAAGTCGGGAGTCATCAAAAGAGTGAATTCATCAAAATAGGGAGGTTATGAAAAATTGGGAAGTCAAGAAAAAGTGGAGAGTCATCCAAAATGGGAAGTCATCAAAAGTAAGAAGTCAAGATAAAGTGGGAAGTAATCAAAAGTGGGAAGTCATCAAAAGTGGGAAGTCAAGAAAAAGGGGGAAGTCAGAAAAAAGTGAGAAGTCCTCAAAATTGGGAAGTCATAAAAAGTGGGAAGTCACCGAAAATGAGAAGTCATCAATAGTGGGAACTAACCAAAAGTGGGAAGAAAAGAAAAAGTGGGAGGTCAAGAAATCGTGGGAACTCAAGAAAAAGTGGGAAGTCAGGAAAACATGGGAGGTCATCAAAAGTGGGAAGTCAAGAGAAGGCGGGTAGTCATCAAAAGAACGAAATCATCAAAAGTGGGAAGTTACCAAGATCGGGAAGTCACCGAAAGCGGGAGGTCAGGAAAAAGTCGGGAGTCATCAAAAGAGTGAATTCATCAAAATAGGGAGGTTATGAAAAATTGGGAAGTCAAGAAAAAGTGGAGAGTCATCCAAAATTGCAAGTCATCAAAAGTAAGAAGTCAAGATAAAGTGGGAAGTAATCAAAAGTGGGAAGTCATCAAAAGTGGGAAGTCAAGGAAAAGTGGGAAGTCAAGAAAAAGTGGGATGTCAGGAAAAAAGTGGAAGTCATCAAAAGAGGGAAGTCATCAAAAGTGAGAAGTCACCAAAAATGGAAAGTCATCAATAGTGGGAACTCATCAAAAATTGGAAGTCAAGAAAAGGTGGGAATTCATCAAAAGTGAGAAGTCAAGAGAAGGCGGGTAGTCATCAAATAAAGGAAATCATCAAAAGTGGGAAGTTACCAAAATTGGGAAGTCACCGAAAGCGGGAGGTCAGGAAAGAGTGGGGAGTCATCAAAAGAGTGAATTCATCAAAATAAGGAGGTTATGAAAAATTGGGAAGTCAAGAAAAAGTGGAGAGTCATTCAAAATGGCAAGTCATCAAAAGTAAGAAGTCATGATAAAGTGGGAAGTAATCAAAAGTGGGAAGTCATCAAAAGTGGGAAGTCAAGAAAAAGTGGGAAGTCAAGAAAAAGTGGGATGTTAGGAAAAAATGGGAAGTCATCAAAAGAGGGAAGTCATCAAAAGTGAGAAGTCACCAAAAATGGAAAGTCATCAATAGTGCGAACTCGTCAAAAGTGGGAAGTCAAGAAAAAGTGGGAATTCATCAAAAGTGGGAAGTCAAAAAAAGGGGTAAGTGAAGAAAAAGTCATCCAAAATGGGAAGTCATCAAAAGTGAGAAGTCAAGAGAAAGTGGGACGTCGTCAAAAGTGGGAATTCAAGAAAAAGTGGGATGTCACCAAAAATGGAAAGTCATCAATTGTGGGAACTCATCAAAAGTGGGAAGTCAAGAAAAAGTGGGAGGTCACCAAAAGTGGAAAGTCAAGAAAAAGTGGGAGGTCATCCAGAGTGGGAAGTCAAGAAAACGTGGGGAGTCGTCAAAAGTGAGAAGTCACAAAAAAGCGGGAAGTCACCAGAAGCGGAAAGTCAAGAAAATATGGGGAGTTGTTAAAAGACTGAAGTCATCAAAATAGGGAGGCTAGGAAAAAGTGGGAAGTCAAGAAAAAGTGGGAAATCATCAAAAATGGGAAGTCAAGAAAATGCAGGAAGTCAAAAAAAAGTGGGAAGTCAGAAAAAAGTGAGAAGTCCTCAAAATTGGGAAGTCATAAAAAGTGGGAAGTCACCGAAAATGAGAAGTCATCAATAGTGGGAACTAACCAAAAGTGGGAAGAAATGAAAAAGTGGGAGTTCAAGAAATCGTGGGAACTCAAGAAAAAGTGGGAAGTCAAGAAAACATGGGAGGTCATCAAAAGTGGGAAGTCAAGAGAAGGCGGGTAGTCATCAAAAGAACGAAATCATCAAAAGTGGGAAGTTACCAAAATCGGGAAGTCACCGAAAGCGGGAGGTCAGGAAAAAGTCGGGAGACATCAAAAGAGTGAATTCATCAAAATAGGGAGGTTATGAAAAATTGGGAAGTCAAGAAAAATTGGAGAGTCATCCAAAATGGGAAGTCATCAAAAGTAAGAAGTCAAGATAAAGTGGGAAGTAATCAAAAGTGGGAAGTCATCAAAAGTGGGAAGTCAAGAAAAAGTGGGAAGTCAAGAAAAAGTGGGATGTCAGGAAAAAATTGGAAGTCATCAAAAGAGGGAAGTCATCAAAAGTGAGAAGTCACCAAAAATGGAAAGTCATCAATAGTGGGAACTCATCAAAAATTGGAAGTCAAGAAAAGGTGGGGAGTCATTCAAAATGGCAAGTCATCAAAAGTAAGAAGTCATGATAAAGTGGGAAGTAATCAAAAGTGGGAAGTCATCAAAAGTGGGAAGTCAAGAAAAAGTGGGAAGTCAAGAAAAAGTGGGATGTTAGGAAAAAATGGGAAGTCATCAAAAGAGGGAAGTCATCAAAAGTGAGAAGTCACCAAAAATGGAAAGTCATCAATAGTGCGAACTCGTCAAAAGTGGGAAGTCAAGAAAAAGTGGGAATTCATCAAAAGTGGGAAGTCAAAAAAAGGGGTAAGTGAAGAAAAAGTCATCCAAAATGGGAAGTCATCAAAAGTGAGAAGTCAAGAGAAAGTGGGACGTCGTCAAAAGTGGGAATTCAAGAAAAAGTGGGATGTCACCAAAAATGGAAAGTCATCAATTGTGGGAACTCATCAAAAGTGGGAAGTCAAGAAAAAGTGGGAGGTCACCAAAAGTGGAAAGTCAAGAAAAAGTGGGAGGTCATCCAGAGTGGGAAGTCAAGAAAACGTGGGGAGTCGTCAAAAGTGAGAAGTCACAAAAAAGCGGGAAGTCACCAGAAGCGGAAAGTCAAGAAAATATGGGGAGTTGTTAAAAGACTGAAGTCATCAAAATAGGGAGGCTAGGAAAAAGTGGGAAGTCAAGAAAAAGTGGGAAATCATCAAAAATGGGAAGTCAAGAAAATGCAGGAAGTCAAAAAAAAGTGGGAAGTCAGAAAAAAGTGAGAAGTCCTCAAAATTGGGAAGTCATAAAAAGTGGGAAGTCACCGAAAATGAGAAGTCATCAATAGTGGGAACTAACCAAAAGTGGGAAGAAATGAAAAAGTGGGAGTTCAAGAAATCGTGGGAACTCAAGAAAAAGTGGGAAGTCAAGAAAACATGGGAGGTCATCAAAAGTGGGAAGTCAAGAGAAGGCGGGTAGTCATCAAAAGAACGAAATCATCAAAAGTGGGAAGTTACCAAAATCGGGAAGTCACCGAAAGCGGGAGGTCAGGAAAAAGTCGGGAGACATCAAAAGAGTGAATTCATCAAAATAGGGAGGTTATGAAAAATTGGGAAGTCAAGAAAAATTGGAGAGTCATCCAAAATGGGAAGTCATCAAAAGTAAGAAGTCAAGATAAAGTGGGAAGTAATCAAAAGTGGGAAGTCATCAAAAGTGGGAAGTCAAGAAAAAGTGGGAAGTCAAGAAAAAGTGGGATGTCAGGAAAAATTTGGAAGTCATCAAAAGAGGGAAGTCATCAAAAGTGAGAAGTCACCAAAAATGGAAAGTCATCAATAGTGGGAACTCATCAAAAATTGGAAGTCAAGAAAAGGTGGGAATTCATCAAAAGTGAGAAGTCAAGAGAAGGCGGGTAGTCATCAAATAAAGGAAATCATCAAAAGTGGGAAGTTACCAAAATTGGGAAGTCACCGAAAGCGGGAGGTCAGGAAAGAGTGGGGAGTCATCAAAAGAGTGAATTCATCAAAATAGGGAGGTTATGAAAAATTGGGAAGACAAGAAAAAGTGGAGAGTCATCCAAAATGGGAAGTCATCAAAAGTAAGAAGTCAAGATAAAGTGCGAAGTAATCAAAAGTGGGAAGTCATCAAAAGTGGGAAGTCAAGAAAAAGTGGGAAGTCAAGAAAAAGTGGGATGTCAGGAAAAAATGGGAAGTCATCAAAAGAGGGAAGTCATCAAAAGTGAGAAGTCACCAAAAATGGAAAGTCATCAATAGTGCGAACTCGTCAAAAGTGGGAAGTCAAGAAAAAGTGGGAATTCATCAAAAGTGGGAAGTCAAAAAAAAGGGGTAAATGAAGAAAAAGTCATCCAAAATGGGAAGTCATCAAAAGTGAGAGGTCAAAAAAAAGTGGGACGTCGTCAAAAGTGGGAATTCAAGAAAAAGTGGGAAGTCATCAAAAGTGGGAAGTCAAGAAAAAGTGGGAAGTCAAGAAAAAGTGGGATGTCAGGAAAAAGTGGGAAGTCATCAAAGATGGGAATTCAAGAAAAAGTGGGAAGTCGTCAAAAGAGGGAAGTTATCAAAAGTGGGATGTCACCAAAAATGGAAAGTCATCAATAGTGGGAACTCATCAAAAGTGGGAAGTCAAGAAAAAGTGGGAAGTCATCAAAAGAGGGACGTCAAGAAAAAGTGGGAAGTCATCAAAAATGGGAAGTCAAGAAATTGCGGGAAGTCAAGAAAAGGTGGGAGATCAAGAAGAAGTGGGAAGTCGTTAAAAGTGTGAATTCATCAACAGTGAGATGTCAAAATAAGAAGGGAAGTTATTAAAAGTGAGAAAGCATCGAAAGTGGGAAGTCAAGAAAAAGTGTTATGTCGTCAAAAGTGAGAATTGAAGAAAATGTGGGAAGTCATCAAAAGTGGGAAGTGAAGAAAAAGTGGGAAGTCAAGAAAATATGGCATCTCAGGAAATAGTGGGAAGTTATCAAAGATGGGAATTCAAGAAAAAGTGGGAAGCCGTCAAAAGAGGGAAGTCATCAAAAGTGGGATGTCACCAAAAATGGAAAGTCATCAATAGTGGGAACTCATCAAAAGTGGGAAGTCAAGAAAAAGTGGGAGGTCATCAAAAGTGGGAAGTCAAGAGAAGGCGGGTAGTCATCAAAAGAACGAAATCATCAAAAGTGGGAAGTTACCAAAATCGGGAAGTCACCGAAAGCGGGAGGTCAGGAAAAAGTCGGGAGTCATCAAAAGAGTGAATTCATCAAAATAGGGAGGTTATGAAAAATTGGGAAGTCAAGAAAAAGTGGAGAGTCATCCAAAATGGGAAGTCATCAAAAGTAAGAAGTCAAGATAAAGTGGGAAGTAATCAAAAGTGGGAAGTCGTCAAAAGTGGGAAGTCAAGAAAAAGTGGGAAGTCAAGAAAAAGTGGGATGTCAGGAAAAAATTGGAAGTCATCAAAAGAGGGAAGTCATCAAAAGTGAGAAGTCACCAAAAATGGAAAGTCATCAATAGTGGGAACTCATCAAAAATTGGAAGTCAAGAAAAGGTGGGAATTCATCAAAAGTGAGAAGTCAAGAGAAGGCGGGTAGTCATCAAATAAAGGAAATCATCAAAAGTGGGAAGTTACCAAAATTGGGAAGTCACCGAAAGCGGGAGGTCAGGAAAGAGTAGGGAGTCATCAAAAGAGTGAATTCATCAAAATAGGGAGGTTATGAAAAATTGGGAAGTCAAGAGAAAGTGGAGAGTCATCCAAAATGGGAAGTCATCAAAAGTAAGAAGTCAAGATAAAGTGGGAAGTAATCAAAAGTGGGAAGTCATCAAAAGTGGGAAGTCAAGAAAAAGTGGGAAGTCAAGAAAAAGTGGGATGTCAGGAGAAAATGGGAAGTCATCAAAAGAGGGAAGTCATCAAAAGTGAGAAGTCACCAAAAATGGAAAGTCATCAATAGTGCGAACTCGTCAAAAGTGGGAAGTCAAGAAAAAGTGGGAATTCATCAAAAGTGGGAAGTCAAAAAAAAAGGGGTAAGTGAAGAAAAAGTCATCCAAAATGGGAAGTCATCAAAAGTGAGAAGTCAAGAAAATATGGGACGTCGTCAAAAGTGGGAATTCAAGAAAAAGTGGGAAGTCGTCAAAAGAGGGAAGTTATCAAAAGTGGGATGTCACCAAAAATGGAAAGTCATCAATAGTGGGAACTCATCAAAAGTGGGAAGTCAAGAAAAAGTGGGAAGTCATCAAAAGAGGGACGTCAAGAAAAAGTGGGAAGTCATCAAAAATGGGAAGTCAAGAAATTGCGGGAAGTCAAGAAAAGGTGGGAAGTCAAGAAGAAGTGGGAAGTCGTTAAAAGTGTGAATTCATCAACAGTGAGATGTCAAAATAAGAAGGGAAGTTATTAAAAGTGAGAAAGCATCGAAAGTGGGAAGTCAAGAAAAAGTGTTATATCGTCAAAAGTGAGAATTGAAGAAAAAGTGGGAAGTCATCAAAAGTGGGAAGTCAAGAAAAAGTGGGAAGTCAAGAAAAAATGGGAAGTCAGAAAAAAGTGACAAGTCCTCAAAATTTGGAAGTCATAAAAAGTGGGAAGTCACCGAAAATGAGAAGTCATCAATAGTGGGAACTCACCAAAAGTGGGAAGAAAAGAAAAAGTGGGATGTCAAGAAAACGTGGGAACTCCAGAAAAAGTGGGAAGTCAAGAAAACATGGGAGGTCATCAAAAGTGGGAAGTCAAGAGAAGGCGGGTAGTCATCCAAAGAAGAAAATCATCAAAAGTGGGAAGTTACCAAAATCGGGAAGTCACCGAAAGCGGGAGGTCATGAAAAAGTCGGGAGTCATCAAAAGAGTGAATTCATCAAAATAGGGAGGTTATGAAAAATTGGGAAGTCAAGAAAAAGTGGAAAGTCATCCAAAATGGGAAGTCATCAAAAGTGAGAAGTCAAGATAAAGTGGGAAGTAATCAAAAGTGGGAAGTCATCAAAAGTGGGAAGTCAAGAAAAAGTGGGAAGTCAAGAAAAAGTGGGATGTCAGGAAAAAATTGGAAGTCATCAGAAGAGGGGGGTCATCAAAAGTGAGAAGTCACCAAAAATGGGAAGTCTTCAATAGTGGGAACTCACCAAAAGTGGGAAGTAAAGAAAAAGTGGGAAGTCATGAAAAAGTGGGAATTCATCAGAAGTGGGAAGTCACAGAAAGCGGGAAACCAAGAAAAAGTGGGAGCTCATCAAAAGTGGGAAATCATCAAAGGTGGAAGTCATCAATAGTGGGAATTCATCAAAATTGGGAAGTCAAGAAAAAGTGGGAAGTCATCAAAAGTGGGACGTCAAGAAAAAATGGTAAGTCAAGAAAAAGTGGGATGTCCTCAAATATGGGAGGTCAAGAAAATGCGGGAAGTCATCAAAAAAGGGAAGTCATCAAAAGTGGGGAAGTCATGAAATATGTGAAGTCTAGAAAATATGGGAAGTCAAGAAAAAGTAGGAGGTCATCAAAAGTGAGAAATCATCAAAAATGGCAAATCTAGAAAAAGTGGGAAGTCATCAAAAGTAAGAAGTCACGATAAAGTGGGAAGTAATCAAAAGTGGGAAGTCGTCAAAAGTGGGAAGTCAAGAAAAAGTGGGAAGTCAAGAAAAAGTGGGATGTCAGGAAAAAATTGGAAGTCATCAAAAGAGGGAAGTCATCAAAAGTGAGAAGTCACCAAAAATGGAAAGTCATCAATAGTGGGAACTCATCAAAAATTGGAAGTCAAGAAAAGGTGGGAATTCATCAAAAGTGAGAAGTCAAGAGAAGGCGGGTAGTCATCAAATAAAGGAAATCATCAAAAGTGGGAAGTTACCAAAATTGGGAAGTCACCGAAAGCGGGAGGTCAGGAAAGAGTAGGGAGTCATCAAAAGAGTGAATTCATCAAAATAGGGAGGTTATGAAAAATTGGGAAGTCAAGAGAAAGTGGAGAGTCATCCAAAATGGGAAGTCATCAAAAGTAAGAAGTCAAGATAAAGTGGGAAGTAATCAAAAGTGGGAAGTCATCAAAAGTGGGAAGTCAAGAAAAAGTGGGAAGTCAAGAAAAAGTGGGATGTCAGGAGAAAATGGGAAGTCATCAAAAGAGGGAAGTCATCCAAAGTGAGAAGTCACCAAAAATGGAAAGTCATCAATAGTGCGAACTCGTCAAAAGTGGGAAGTCAAGAAAAAGTGGGAATTCATCAAAAGTGGGAAGTCAAAAAAAAGTGGGAAGTCGTCAAAAGAGGGAAGTTATCAAAAGTGGGATGTCACCAAAAATGGAAAGTCATCAATAGTGGGAACTCATCAAAAGTGGGAAGTCAAGAAAAAGTGGGAAGTCATCAAAAGAGGGACGTCAAGAAAAAGTGGGAAGTCATCAAAAATGGGAAGTCAAGAAATTGCGGGAAGTCAAGAAAAGGTGGGAAGTCAAGAAGAAGTGGGAAGTCGTTAAAAGTGTGAATTCATCAACAGTGAGATGTCAAAATAAGAAGGGAAGTTATTAAAAGTGAGAAAGCATCGAAAGTGGGAAGTCAAGAAAAAGTGTTATATCGTCAAAAGTGAGAATTGAAGAAAAAGTGGGAAGTCATCAAAAGTGGGAAGTCAAGAAAAAGTGGGAAGTCAAGAAAAAATGGGAAGTCAGAAAAAAGTGAGAAGTCCTCAAAATTGGGAAGTCATAAAAAGTGGGAAGTCACCGAAAATGAGAAGTCATCAATAGTGGGAACTCACCAAAAGTGGGAAGAAAAGAAAAAGTGGGATGTCAAGAAAACGTGGGAACTCCAGAAAAAGTGGGAAGTCAAGAAAACATGGGAGGTCATCAAAAGTGGGAAGTCAAGAGAAGGCGGGTAGTCATCCAAAGAAGAAAATCATCAAAAGTGGGAAGTTACCAAAATCGGGAAGTCACCGAAAGCGGGAGGTCATGAAAAAGTCGGGAGTCATCAAAAGAGTGAATTCATCAAAATAGGGAGGTTATGAAAAATTGGGAAGTCAAGAAAAAGTGGAAAGTCATCCAAAATGGGAAGTCATCAAAAGTGAGAAGTCAAGATAAAGTGGGAAGTAATGAAAAGTGGGAAGTCATCAAAAGTGGGAAGTCAAGAAAAAGTGGGAAGTCAAGAAAAAGTGGGATGTCAGGAAAAAATTGGAAGTCATCAGAAGAGGGGGGTCATCAAAAGTGAGAAGTCACCAAAAATGGGAAGTCTTCAATAGTGGGAACTCACCAAAAGTGGGAAGTAAAGAAAAAGTGGGAAGTCATGAAAAAGTGGGAATTCATCAGAAGTGGGAAGTCACAGAAAGCGGGAAACCAAGAAAAAGTGGGAGCTCATCAAAAGTGGGAAATCATCAAAGGTGGAAGTCATCAATAGTGGGAATTCATCAAAATTGGGAAGTCAAGAAAAAGTGGGAAGTCATCAAAAGTGGGACGTCAAGAAAAATGGTAAGTCAAGAAAAAGTGGGATGTCCTCAAATATGGGAGGTCAAGAAAATGCGGGAAGTCATCAAAAAGGGAAGTCATCAAAAGTGGGGGAAGTCATGAAATATGTGAAGTCTAGAAATATGGGAATCAAGAAAAAGTAGGAGGTCATCAAAAAGTGAGAATCATCAAAAATGGCAAATCTAGAAAAAGTGGGAAGTCATCAAGGTGGGAAGTCAAGAAGAAGTGGGAAGTCCGTTAAAAGTGTGAATTCATCAACAGTGAGATGTCAAAATAACAAGGGAAGTTATTAAAAGTGAGAAGGCATCAAAAGTGGGAAGTCAAGAAAAGTGGGACGTCGTCAAAAGTGAGAATTCAAGAAAAAGTGGGAAGTCATCAAAAGTGGGAAATCAAGAAAAAGTGGGAAGTCGTCAAAAGAGGGAAGTTATCAAAAGTGGGATGTCACCAAAAATGGAAAGTCATCAATAGTGGGAACTCATCAAAAGTGGGAAGTCAAGGAAAAAGTGGGAAGTCACTGAAAGCGGGAAGTCAAGAAAATGTGGGAGGTCATCAAAAGTGGGAAGTCATCAAAAATGGGAAGTCAAGAAATTGCGGGAAGTCAAGAAAAGGTGGGAAGTCAAGAAGAAGTGGGAAGTCGTTAAAAGTGTGAATTCATCAACAGTGAGATGTCAAAATAAGAAGGGAAGTTATTAAAAGTGAGAAAGCATCGAAAGTGGGAAGTCAAGAAAAAGTGTTATGTCGCCAAAAGTGAGAATTGAAGAAAAAGTGGGAAGTCATCAAAAGTGGGAAGTCAAGAAAAAGTGGGAAATCAAGAAAAAATGGCATGTCAGGAAATAGTGGGAAGTTATCAAAGATGGGAATTCAAGAAAAAGTGGGAAGCCGTCAAAAGAGGGAAGTCATCAAAAGTGGGATGTCACCAAAAATGGAAAGTCATCAATAGTGGAACTCATCAAAAGTGGGAAGTCAAGAAAAAGTGGGAGGTCATCAAAAGTGGAAAGTCAAGAAAAAAAGTAGGAGGTCATCCAGAGTGGGAGGTCAGAAAACGTGGGGAGTCGTCAAAAGTGAGAAGTCATAAAAAAGCGGGAAGTCACCAAAAGCGGGATGCTAGGAAAAAGTGGGAAGTCAAGAAAAAGTGGGAAATCATCAAAAATGGGAAGTCAAGAAAATGCAGGAAGTCAAAAAAAAGTGGGAAGTCAGAAAAAAGTGAGAAGTCCTCAAAACTGGGAAGTCATAAAAAGTGGGAAGTCACCGAAAATGAGAAGTCATCAATAGTGGGAACTCACCAAAAGTGGGAAGAAAAGAAAAAGTGGGAGGTCAAGAAAACGTGGGAACTCCAGAAAAAGTGGGAAGTCAAGAAAACATGGGAGGTCATCAAAAGTGGGAAGTCAAGAGAAGGCAGGTAGTCATCAAAGAAGAAAATCATCAAAGTGGGAAGTTACCAAAATCGGGAAGTCACCGAAAGCGGGAGGTCATGAAAAAGTCGGGAGTCATCAAAAGAGTGAATTCATCAAATAGGGGAGGTTATGAAAAATTGGGAAGTCAAGAAAAAGTGGAAAGTCATCCAAAATGGGAAGTCATCAAAAGTGAGAAGTCAAGATAAAGTGGGA
>RQOL01000385.1:0-59313 GCA_013076295.1 Sanderia malayensis | reverse complement strand
AAGTCAATTCATGTGTAAATTGGTGGGAATGAATGTAATATCACTGGAAAAAAAAAAAAGGTGATTTCAATTAGTCAGTTTTAAATTTTATAAAGTCAATTTATGTGTTTCTGGGAATTAATTTTAATATCACGGAAAACAAGTAAAAATGGTGTTATTCAATCAGTCAGTTTGCCCAGTATTTTCGTCAATTCATGTGCAAATTGTGGGAATGAATGTTAATATCACGGAAAAAAGTGAAAAGGGTGAATTTCAATCAGAAAAGTTTACCTGTATTAACGTAGATTCATGCGTAAATTGTGGGAATGAATGTTAATATCACGGAACAAAAGTAAAAAGGGTGTATTTCAATCAGTCAATTTTAGCTGTATTAACGTGGATTTATGTCTAAATGTGGGAATGAACGTCAATATCACGGAAAACAAGTGAAAAAAGTGTATTTCAATCAGTCAGTTTTACATGTATCTAAGTCAATTAATTGTAAATTTTGGGCTTGGATGTTAATAATCACAGAAAACAAGTAAAAATGGTGCATTTCAATCAGCCAGTGTCACCTGTTTTTACGGTAATTCGTGTGTAAATTGTGGGAAAGAATTTTAAAATCACGGAAAAGATGTAAAAAAGGTGTAATTCAATCAATCAGGATTCGCTGTATTAACTTGGATTTATGTGTAAATTGTGGGAATGAATGTTAATATCACGAAAACAAGAAAAAAAGGTTTATTTCAATCAGTCAGTTTTACATGTTTATAAAGTCAATTCATGTGGTAAATTGTGGAAATGAAAGTTAATATCACGGAAATTGAAAAAGGTGTATTTAATTAGTCAGGTTTAAGTAGATTCATGTGTGTTCTGTGGGATTTAATGTTAAATCACGGAAAACAAGTAAAACAAGGGTAATTGAATCAGTCAGGACTAGCTGTGTTAAGGTGGTTTCATGTGTAAATTGTGGAATGTGTTAATAACACGGAAAAAAGTAAAAGGGAATATTTCAATCAGTCAGTTTTACATGTATATAAAGTCAATTCATCTGTAAATTGTGGGATTGAATGTTAACATCACGGAAGAAAAGGAAAAAGGGGTATTTCAATCAGTCAATTTTTGTTGTATTAACGTGGATTTAAGTCTAAATTGTGGGAATGAACGAAAATATCACGGAAAAAGTAAAAAAGGTGCATTTCAATTAGTCAGTTTTAAATGTTTATAAAGTCAATTTATGTGTAAATTGTGGGAAGTATTGTTAATATCAAGGAAAACAAGTAAACATGGTGTTATTCAATCAGTCAGTTTGCCCAGTATTTTCGTCAATTCATGTGTAAATTGTGGGAATGAATGTTAGTATCACGGGAAAAAGTAAAAAGGGTGAATTTCAATGAGTCAATTTTAGCTGCATTAACGTGGATTCATGTGTAAAATGTGGGAATGAATGTAAATATCCTGGAAAACAAGTAAAAAAAGGTGTATTTCAATCAGTCAGTTTTACCTGTATATAAAGTCAATTTATGTGTAAATTGTGGGAATTACTGTTATATCACGGAAAACAAGTAAACTTTGTTTATTCAATCAGTCAGTTTGCCCAGTATTTTTGTCAAATCATGTGTAATTTGTGGGAATGAATGTTTATATCACGGAAAAAGTGAAAAAGGTGAATTTCAATCAGTTAATTTAACCTGTATTACCGTAGATTCATGTGTAAATTGTGGGAATGAATGTTAATATCACGGAACAAAAGTAAAAAGTGTGTATTTCAATCAGTCAATTTTAGCTGTATTAACGTGGATTTATGTCTAAATTGTGGGAATGAACGTCAATATCACGGAAAACAAGTAAAAAAAGTGTATTTCAATTAGTCAGTTTTAAATGTTTATAAAGTCAATTTATGTGTCAATTGTGGGAATTAATTTTAATATCACGGAAAACAAGTAAAAACGGTGTTATTCAATCAGTCAGTTTGCCCAGTATTTGTCACTTGTCAATTCATGTGTAAATTGTGGGAATGAATGTTAATATCACGGAAAAAAGTGAAAAGGGTGAATTTTAATCAGTCAATTTTACCTGTATTAACGTAGATTCATGCGTAAATTGTGGGAATGAATGTTAATATCACGGAACAAAAGTAAAAAGGGTGAATTTCAATCAGTCAGTTTTACCTGTAAATAAGTCAATTCATGTGTAAATTGTGGGAATGAATGCTAATATCACGGAAAAAAGTAAAAAAGGTGTATTTCAATTAGTCAGTTTTAAATGTTTATAAAGTCAATTTATGTGTCAATTCTGGGAATTAATTTTAATATCACGGAAAACAAGTAAAAATGGTGTTATTCAATCAGTCAGTTTGCCCAGTATTTTCGTCAATTCATGTGTAAATTGTGGGAATGAATGTTAATATCACGGAAAAAAGTGAAAAGGGTGAATTTAATCAGTCAATTTTACCTGTATTAACGTAGATTCATGCGTAAATTGTGGGAATGAATGTTAATATCACGGAACAAAAGTAAAAAGGGTGAATTTCAATCAGTCAGTTTTACCTGTAAATAAAGTCAATTCATGTGTAAATTGTGGGAATGAATGCTAATATCACGGAAAACAAGAAAAAAAGGTGTATTTCAATCAGTCAGTTTTACATGTTTATAAAGTCAATTCATGTGTAAATTGTGGGAATGAAAGTTAATATCACGGAAAACAATTGAAAAAGGTGTATTTCAATTAGTCAGGTTTAGCTCTATTAACGTAGATTCATGTGTATTCTGTGGGATTTAATGTAAATATCACGGAAAAAAAATAAAAATGGTGTATTTCAATCCGTCAGTTTTACCTGTATATAAAGTTAATTCATGTTTAAATTGTGGGAATTAATGTTAAAATCACGGAAAACAAGTAAAACAAGGGTAATTGAATCAGTCAGGACTAGCTGTGTTAAGGTGGTTTCATGTGTAAATTGTGGGAATGAATGTAAATATCACGGAAAAAAGTAAAAAGGGTGTATTTCAATAAGTCAATTTTAGCTGTATTAACGGGGATTTCTGCATAAATTGGGGGAATGAATGCTAATATCACTGGAAAAAGTAAAAAGGGTGAATTTCAATCAGTCAGTTTCCCCTGTATTTACGTTAATTCATGTGTAAATTGTGGGAATGAATGTTAATATCGCTGGAAAAAGTAAAAAGGGTGAATTTCAATCAGTCAGTTTTACCTGTACATGAAGTCAATTCATGTGTAAAGTGTGGGAATGAATGCTAATATCACGGAAAACAAGTAAAAATGGTGTATTTCAATCAGTCAGCTTTCCCTGTATTAACATGAATTCATGTGTAAACTATGGGAATGAATGTTAGTATCACGGAAAACAAGTAAAACAAGGGTAATTGAATCAGTCAGGACTAGCTGTGTTAAGGTGGTTTCATGTGTAAATTGTGGGAATGAATGTAAATATCACGGAAAAAAGTAAAAAGGGTGTATTTCAATCAGTCAATTGTAGCTGTATTAACGGGGATTTCTGCGTAAATTGTGGGAATGAATGCTAATATCACGGAAAACAAGTAAAAAGGGTGTATTTCAATCAGTTAATTTTAGCTGTATTAACGTTAATTCATGTGTAAATTGTGGGAATGAATGTTAATATCACGGGAAACAAGTAAAATGGTGTATTTCAATCAGTCAGTTTTACATGTATATAAAGTCAATTCATGTGTAAATTGTGTGAATGAAAGTTAAAATCACGGAAAACAAGTAAAAATGGTGTATTTCAATCAGTCAGTTTTCCTGTATTTACCTTAATTCATGTGTAAATTGTGGGAATGAATGTTAATATCACTGGAAAAAGTAAAAGGGAATTCAATCAGTCAGCTTACCTGTAATAAAGACAATTCATGTGTAAATTGTGGAATGAATGCTAATATCACTGGAAAAAGTAAAAAGGGTGAATTTCAATCAGTCAGTTTCCCCTGTATTTACGTTAATTCATGTGTAAATTGTGGGAATGAATGTTAATATCACTGGAAAAAGTAAAAAGGGTGAATTTCAATCAGTCAGTTTTAGCTGTACATAAAGTCAATTCATGTGTAAATTGTGGGAATGAATGCTAATATCACGGAAAACAAGTAAAAATGGTGTATTCAATCAGTCAGTTTTCCCTGTATTAACATGAATTCATGTGTAAACTATGGGAATGAATGTTAATATCACTGGAAAAAGTAAAAAGGTGAATTTCAATCAGTCAGTTTTACCTGTACATAAAGTCATTCATGTGTAATTGTGGGAATGAATGCTAATATCACGGAAAACAAGTAAAAATGGTGAATTTCAATCAGTCAGTTTCCCCTGTATTTACGTTAATTCATGTGTAAATTGTGGGAATGAATGTTAATATCACTGGAAAAAGTAAAAAGGGTGAATTTCAATAAGTCAGTTTTACCTGTACATAAAGTCAATTCATGTGTAAATTGTGGGAATGAATGTTAATATCACGGAAAACAAGTAAAAATAGTGTATTTCAATCAGTCAGTTTTACATGTTTATAAAGTCATTTCACGTGTAATTTGTGGGAATGAATGTTATTATAACGGAAAACAAGGAAAACTCGTATATTTCACTCAGTCAGTGTTACATGAATTCAAAGTCAATTCAAGTGTAAATTGTGGGAATGAACGTCAATATCACGGAAAAAAAGTAAAAAAGGTGTATTTCAATTAGTGAGTTTTAAATGTTTATAAAGTCAATTCACGTGTAAAGTGTGGGAAAGAATGTTAAAATTACGGGAAACAATTAAAAAAGGGGTAATTCAATCAGTCAGGATTAACTGTTTTAACGTGGATTCATGTGTAATATGTGAGAATGAATGTTAAAATCACGGAAAAAAGTAAAAAGGGTGAATTTCAATCAGTCAATTTTAGCTGTATTAACGTGGATTCATGTGGGAATGAATGTTAATATCACGGAAAACAAGTAAAAATAGTGTATTTCAATCAGTCAGTTTTACATGTTTATAAAGTCATTTCATGGGTAAATTGTGGGAATTAATGTTAATATCAAGGAAAGCAAGTAAAAATTGTGTATTTCCATCAGTCAGTTTTCCTCGTATTTACGTTATTTCTTGTGTAAAATGTGAGAATGAATGTAAATATCCCGGAAAACAGGTAAAAAATGTGTATTTCAATTAGTCAGTTTTACCTGTATATAGTCAATTCATGTGTAAATTGTGGGAAGAAATGTTAAAATCACTGAAAACAAGTAAAAAAAATGTAATTCAATCAGTCAGGACTAGCTGTATTTAGGTGGATTCATGTGTAAATTGTGGAAAGAAATGTTAAAATCACTGAAAACAAGTAAAAAAAATGTAATTCAATCAGTCAGGACTAGCTGTATTTAGGTGGATTCATGTTTAAATTGTGGGAATGAATGTTAATATCACGGGAAACAAGTAAAAAAGGTGTATTCAATCAGTCAGTTTTACATGTTTATAATGTCAATTCATGTGTAAATTGTGGGAATTAATTTTAATATTACGGAAAACAAGTAAAAATGGTGTATTTCAATCGGTGAGTATTCCCTGTATTTACGTTAATTCATGTTGAAATTGTGGCAATGAATGTTAATATAACGGAAAAAAGTGAACAGGGTGAATTTCAATCAGTCAATTCTACCTGTATTAACGTAGAATCATGTGTAAATTGTGGGAATGAATGTTAATATCACGAAACAAAAGTAAACAAGGTGTAATTCAATCAGTCAGGACTAGCTGCATTAACGTGGATTCATGTGTAATTTGTGGGAATGAATGTTATTATAACGGAAGAGAAGGAAAAAGTGTATTTCAATCAGTCAATTTTTGCTGTATTAACGTTGATTTAAGCTAAATTTTGGAATGAACGTCAATATCACGGAAAAAAGTAAAAAAGGTGTATTTCAATTAGTCAGTTTTAAATGTTTATAAAGTCAATTTATGTGCCAATTTGTGGGAATTAATTTTAATATCACGGAAAACAAGTAAAAATGGTGTTATTCAATCCGTCAGTTTGCCCAGTATTTCGTCAATTCATGTGTAAATTGTGGGAATGAATGTTAATAACACGGAAAAAAGTGAAAAGGTGAATTTCAATCAGTCAATTTTACCTGTATTAACGTAGATTCATGCGTAAATTGTGGGATTGAATGTTAATATCACGGAACAAAAGTAAAAAGGGTGAATTTCAATCAATCAGTTTTAGCTGCATTAACGTGGATTAATGTGTAAAATGTGGGAATGAATTTAAATATCCCGGAAAACAAGTAAAAAGGTTATTGCAAACAGTCAGTTTTACCTTTTTATGAAGTCAATTCATGTGTAAATTGTGGGATATAATGTAAAATCACGGAAAACAAGTAAAAAAGTGTAATTCAATCAGTCAGACAGCTGTATTAAGTGATTCATGCGACATTTGGAATAATGTTAATATACGGGAAAAAGTAATAAGGTGTATTTCAATAAGTCCATTTTAGCTGTATTAACGGGGATTCCTGCGTAATTGTGGGAATGAATGCTATATCACTGGAAAAGTAAAAGGGTGTATTTCAATCAGTCAGTTTCCCCTGTATTTACGTTAATTCATGTCTAAATTGTGGAAATGAATGTTAATATCACTGGAAAAAGTAAAAAGGTGAATTTCAATCAGTCAGTTTACCTGTCATAAAGTCATTCACGTGAAATTGTTGGAATGAATGCTAATATCACGGAAAAAAGTAAAAAGGTGTATTTCAATTAGTCAGTTTTAAATGTTTATAAAGTCAATTTATGTGTCAATTGTGGGAATTAATTTTAATATCACGGAAAAAAAGTAAAAATGGTGTTATTCAATCAGTCAGTTTGCCCAGTACTCTCTCAATTCATGTGTAAATTGTTGGGAATGAATGTTAATATCACGGAAAAAAGTGAGAAGGGTGAATTTCAATCAGTCAATTTTACTGTATTAACGTAGATTCATGCGTAAAATTGTGGAATGAATGTAATATCACGGAACAAAAGTAAAAAGGGTGTATTTCAATAAGTCAATTTTAGCTGTATTAACTTGGATTTATTGTGTAAAATTGTGGGAATGAATGTTAATATCACGGAAAACAATTGAAAAAGGTGTATTTCAATTAGTCAGTTTAGCTCTATTAACGTTGATTCATGTGTATTCTGTGGGATTTAATGTTAAATATCACGGAAAACAAGTAAAAATGGTGTATTTCAATCAGTCAGTTTTACCTGTATATAAAGTTAATTCATGTTAAATTGTGGGAATTAATTTAATTATCACGGAAAAAAGTGAAAAGGGTGAATTTCAATCAGTCAATTTGTAACCTGTATTAACGGAAGATTCATGCGTAAATTGTGGGAATGAATGTTAATATCACGGAAAAAAGTAAAAAGGGTGTATTTCAATAAGTCAATTTTAGCTGTATTAACGGGATTTCTGCGTAAATTGTGGGAATGAATGCTAATATCACTGGAAAAAGTAAAAAGGGTGTATTTCAATCAGTCAGTTTCCCTGTATTTACGTTAATTCATGTGTAAATTGTGGGAATGAATGTTAATATCACTGGAAAAAGTAAAAAGGGTGAATTTCAATTAGTCAGTTTTAAATTTTTATAAAGTCAATTTATGTTTCAATGTGGGATTAATTTTAATATCACGGAAAACAAGTAAAAATGGTGTTATTCAATCAGTCAGTTTGCCCAGTATTTTCGTCAATTCATGTGTAAATTGTGGAATGAATGTTAATATCACGGAAAAAGTGAAAAGGGTGAATTTCAATCAGAAAAGTTTACCTGTATTAACGTAGATTCATGCGTAAATTGTGGGAATGAATGTTAATATCACGGAACAAAAGTAAAAAGGGTGTATTTCAATCAGTCAATTTTAGCTGTATTAACGTGGATTTATGTCTAAATTGTGGGAATGAACGTCAATATCACGGAAAACAAGTGAAAAAAGTGTATTTCAATCAGTCAGTTTTACATGTATCTTAGTCAATTAATGTGTAAATTTTGGGCTTGGATGTTAATATCACAGAAAACAAGTAAAAATGGTGCATTTCAATCAGCCAGTGTCACTTGTTTTTACACTAATTCGTGTGTAAATTGTGGGAAAGAATTTTAAAGTCACGGAAAAGTTGTAAAAAAGGTGTAATTCAATCAATCAGGATTCGCTGTATTAACTTGGATTTATGTGTAAATTGTGGGAATGAATGTTAATATCACGGAAAAAAGTGAAAAGGGTGAATTTCAATAAGTCCATTTTACCTGTATTAACTTGGATTTATGTGTAAATTGTGGGAATGAATTTAAATATCCCGGAAAACAAGTAAAAAAGGTGTATTGCAAACAGTCAGTTTTACCTTTTTATGAAGTCAATTCATGTGTAAATTGTGGGAATTAATGTTAAAATCACGGAAAACAAGTAAAAATGTGTAATTCAATCATTCAGGACTAGCTGTATTAAGGCGGATTCATGCGTACATTGTGGGAATGAATGTTAATATCACGGAAAAAAAGTAATAAGGGTGTATTTCAATAAGTCAATTTTAGCTCTATTAACGGGGATTTCTGCGTAAATAGTGGGAATGAATGCTAATATCACTGGAAAAAGTAAAAAGGGTGTATTTCAATCAGTCAGTTTCCCCTGTATTTACGTTAATTCATGTGTAAATTGTGGGAATGAATGTTAATATCACTGGAAAAAGTAAAAAGGGTGAATTTCAATCAGTCAGTTTTACCTGTACATAAAGTCAATTCATGTGTAAATTGTGGGAATGAATGCTAATATCACGGAAAAAAGTAAAAAAGGTGTATTTCAATTAGTCAGTTTTAAATGTTTATAAAGTCAATTTATGTGTCAATTGTGGGAATTAATTTTAATATCACGGAAAACAAGTAAAAATGGTGTTATTCAATAAGTCAGTTTGCCCAGTATTTTCGTCAATTCATGTGTAAATTGTGGGAATGAATGTTAATATCACGGAAAAAAGTGAAAAGGGTGAATTTCAATCAGAAAAGTTTACCTGTATTAACGTAGATTCATGCGTAAATTGTGGGAATGAATGTTAATATCACGGAACAAAAGTAAAAAGGGTGTATTTCAATCAGTCAATTTTAGCTGTATTAACGTGGATTTATGTCTAAATTGTGGGAATGAACGTCAATATCACGGAAAACAAGTGAAAAAAGTGTATTTCAATCAGTCAGTTTTACATGTATCTAAGTCAATTAATGTGTAAATTTTGGGCTTGAATGTTAATATCACAGAAAACAAGTAAAAATGGTGCATTTCAATCAGCCAGTGTCACCTGTTTTTACACTAATTCGTGTGTAAATTGTGGGAAAGAAATTTAAAGTCACGGAAAAGTTGTAAAAAAGGTGTAATTCAATCAATCAGGATTCGCTGTATTAACTTGGATTTATGTGTAAATTGTGGGAATGAATGTTAATATCACGGAAAAAAGTGAAAAGGGTGAATTTCAATAAGTCCATTTTACCTGTATTAACTTGGATTTATGTGTAAATTGTGGGAATGAATTTAAATATCCCGGAAAACAAGTAAAAAAGGTGTATTGCAAACAGTCAGTTTTACCTTTTTATGAAGTCAATTCATGTGTAAATTGTGGGAATTAATGTTAAAATCACGGAAAACAAGTAAAAATGTGTAATTCAATCATTCAGGACTAGCTGTATTAAGGCGGATTCATGCGTACATTGTGGGAATGAATGTTAATATCACGGAAAAAAAGTAATAAGGGTGTATTTCAATAAGTCAATTTTAGCTCTATTAACGGGATTTCTGCGTAAATAGTGGGAATGAATGCTAATATCACTGGAAAAAGTAAAAAGGGTGTATTCAATCAGTCAGTTTCCCCTGTATTTACGTTAATTCATGTGTAAATTGTGGGAATGAATGTTAATATCACTGGAAAAAGTAAAAAGGGTGAATTTCAATCAGTCAGTTTTACCTGTACATAAAGTCAATTCATGTGTAAATTGTGGGAATGAATGCTAATATCACGGAAAAAAGTAAAAAAGGTGTATTTCAATTAGTCAGTTTTAAATGTTTATAAAGTCAATTTATGTGTCAATTGTGGGAATTAATTTTAATATCACGGAAAACAAGTAAAATGGTGTTATTCAATAAGTCAGTTTGCCCAGTATTTTCGTCAATTCATGTGTAAATTGTGGGAATGAATGTTAATATCACGGAAAAAAGTGAAAAGGGTGAATTTCAATCAGTCAATTTTACCTGTATTAACATAGATTCATGCGTAAATTGTGGGAATGAATGTTAATATCACGGAACAAAAGTAAAAAGGGTGTTTTTCAATCAGTCACTTTTAGCTGTATTAACGTGGATTTATGTCTAAATTGTGGGAATGAACGTCAATATCACGGAAAACAAGTGAAAAAAGTGTATTTCAATCAGTCAGTTTTACATGTATCTAAGTCAATTAATGTGTAAATTTTGGGCTTGGATGTTAATATCACAGAAAACAAGTAAAAATGGTGCATTTCAATCAGCCAGTGTCACCTGTTTTTACGGTAATTCATGTGTAAATTGTGGGAATGAATGTTAATAACACGGAAAAAAGTAAAAAGGGAATATTTCAATCAGTCAGTTTTACATGTATATAAAGTCAATTCATCTGTAAATTGTGGGATTGAATGTTAACATCACGGAAGAAAAGGAAAAAGGGGGTATTTCAATCAGTCAATTTTTGTTGTATTAACGTGGATTTAAGTCTAAATTGTGGGAATGAACGAAAATATCACGGAAAAAAGTAAAAAAGGTGCATTTCAATTAGTCAGTTTTAAATGTTTATAAAGTCAATTTATGTGTAAATTGTGGGAAGTATTGTTAATATCAAGGAAAACAAGTAAACATGGTGTTATTCAATCAGTCAGTTTGCCCAGTATTTTCGTCAATTCATGTGTAAATTGTGGGAATGAATGTTAGTATCACGGGAAAAAGTAAAAAGGGTGAATTTCAATAAGTCAATTTTAGCTGTATTAACGTGGATTCATGTGTAAAATGTGGGAATGAATGTAAATATCCTGGAAAACAAGTAAAAAAAGGTGTATTTCAATCAGTCAGTTGTACCTGTATATAAAGTCAATTTATGTGTAAATTGTGGGAATTACTGTTAATATCACGGAAAACAAGTAAACTTTGTGTTATTCAATCAGTCAGTTTGCCCAGTATTTTTGTCAAATCATGTGTAATTTGTGGGAATGAATGTTTATATCACGGAAAAAAGTGAAAAAGGTGAATTTCAATCAGTCAATTTAACCTGTATTACCGTAGATTCATGTGTAAATTGTGGGAATGAATGTTAATATCACGGATCAAAAGTAAAAAGTGTGTATTTCAATCAGTCAATTTTAGCTGTATTAACGTGGATTTATGTCTAAATTGTGGGAATGAACGTCAATATCACGGAAAACAAGTAAAAAAAGTGTATTTCAATTAGTCAGTTTTAAATGTTCATAAAGTCAATTTATGTGTCAATTGTGGGAATTAATTTTAATATCACGGAAAACAAGTAAAAATGGTGTTATTCAATCAGTCAGTTTGCCCAGTATTTGTCACTTGTCAATTCATGTGTAAATTGTGGGAATGAATGTTAATATCACGGAAAAAGTGAAAGGGTGAATTTTAATCAGTCAATTTTACCTGTATTAACGTAGATTCATGCGTAAATTGTGGGAATGAATGTTAATATCACGGAACAAAAGTAAAAAGGGTGAATTTCAATCAGTCAGTTTTACCTGTAAATAAAGTCAATTCATGTGTAAATTGTGGAATGAATGCTAATATCACGGAAAAAAGTAAAAAAGGTGTATTTCAATTAGTCAGTTTTAAATGTTATAAAGTCAATTTATGTGTCAATTCTGGGAATTAATTTTAATATCACGGAAAACAAGTAAAAATGGTGTTATTCAATCAGTCAGTTTGCCCAGTATTTTCGTCAATTCATGTGTAAATTGTGGGAATGAATGTTAATATCACGGAAAAAAGTGAAAAGGGTGAATTTCAATCAGTCAATTTTACCTGTATTAACGTAGATTCATGTGTAAATTGTGGGAATGAACGTCAATATCACGGAAAACAAGTGAAAAAAGTGTATTTCAATCAGTCAGTTTTACATGTATCTAAGTCAATTAATGTGTAAATTTTGGGCTTGAATGTTAATATCACAGAAAACAAGTAAAAATGGTGCATTTCAATCAGCCAGTGTCACCTGTTTTTACGTTAATTCGTGTGTAAATTGTGGGAAAGAATTTTAAAATCACGGAAAAGATGTAAAAAAGGTGTAATTCAATCAATCAGGATTCGCTGTATTAAGGTGGATTCATGTGTAAATTGTGGGAATGAATGTTAATATCACGGAAAAAAAGTGAAAAGGATGAATTTCAATCAGTCAATTTTACCTGTATTAACGTAGATTCATGTGTAAATTGTGGGAATGAACGTCAATATCACGGAAAACAAGTGAAAAAAGTGTATTTCAATCAGTCAGTTTTACATGTATCTAAGTCAATTAATGTGTAAATTTTGGGCTTGAATGTTAATATCACAGAAAACAAGTAAAAATGGTGCATTTCAATCAGCCAGTGTCACCTGTTTTTACGTTAATTCGTGTGTAAATTGTGGGAAAGAATTTTAAAATCACGGAAAAGATGTAAAAAAGGTGTAATTCAATCAATCAGGATTCGCTGTAATAAGGTGGATTCATGGTGTAAATTGTGGGAATGAATGTTAATATCACGGAAAAAAGTGAAAAGGATGAATTTCAATCAGTCCATTTTACCTGTATTAACGTGGATTTATGTGTAAATTGTGGGAATGAATGTTAATATCACGGAAAACAAGAAATAAAGGTGTATTTCAATCAGTCAGTTTACATGTTTATGAAGTCAATTTATGTGTAAATTGTGGGAATTAATGTTAATATCACGGAAACAAGTAAAAATGGTGTTATTCAATCAGTCAGTTTGCCCAGTATTTTGCATATGTTAAATTGGAATGAATTTAATATCCGGAAAATTGAAAAAGGTGTTTCAATCAGTCATTTACTGTATAAGTAATCATGTGTAATGGTGGGAATGAATGTTAATATCACGGAAAAAAGTAAAAAGGTGTATTCAATCAACTTAGCTTATTATCGGATCTGCTAATTGGGAATGAATGTTAATATCACGGAAAAAAGTAAAATGGTGTATTTCAATCAGTCGGTTTTCTCTGTATTAACCTGGATTATCTGTAAATTGTAGGAATGAATGTTAATATAACGGAAAACAAGTGAAAAAAGTGTATTTCAATCAGTCAGTTTTACATGTATCTAAGTCAATTAATGTGTAAATATTGGGCTTGAATGTTAATATCACAGAAAACAAGTAAAAATGGGGCATTTCAATCAGCCAGTGTCACCTGTTTTTACGTTAATTCGTGTGTAAATTGTGGGAAAGAACTTTAAAATCAAGGAAAAGATGTAAAAAAGGTGTAATTCAATCAATCAGGATTCGCTGTATTAAGGTGGATTCATGTGGTAAATTGTGGGAATGAATGTTATATCACGGAAAAAATGAAAAGGGTGAATTTCAGTAAGTCCATTTTACCTGTATTAACTTGGATTCATGTGTAAAATGTGGGAATGAATTTAAATATCCCGGAAAACAAGTAAAAAAGGTGTATTGCAAACAGTCAGTTTGCCCAGTATTTTCGTCAATTCATGTGTAAATTGTGGGAATGAATGTTAATATCACGGAAAAAAGTGAAAAGGGTGAATTTCAATCAGTCAATTTTACCTGTATTAACGTAGATTCATGCGTAAATTGTGGGAATGAATGTTAATATCACGGAACAAAAGTAAAAAGGGTGTTTTTCAATCAGTCACTTTTAGCTGTATTAACGTGGATTTATGTCTAAATTGTGGGAATGAACGTCAATATCACGGAAAACAAGTGAAAAAAGTGTATTTCAATCAGTCAGTTTTACATGTATCTAAGTCAATTAATGTGTAAATTTTGGGCTTGGATGTTAATATCACAGAAAACAAGTAAAAATGGTGCATTTCAATCAGCCAGTGTCACCTGTTTTTACGGTAATTCGTGTGTAAATTGTGGGAAAGAATTTTAAAATCACGGAAAAGATGTAAAAAAGGTGTAATTCAATCAATCAGGATTCGCTGTATTAACTTGGATTTATGTGTAAATTGTGGGAATGAATGTTAATACACGGAAAACAAGAAAAAAGGTGTATTTCATCAGTCAGTTTACATGTTTATAAAGTCAATTCATGTGTAAATTGTGGAAATGAAAGTTAATATCACGGAAAACAATTGAAAAGGTGTATTTCAATTAGTCAGGTTTAGCTCTATTAACGTAGATTCATGTGTATTCTGTGGGATTTAATGTTAAATCACGGAAAACAAGTAAAACAAGGGTAATTGAATCAGTCAGGACTAGCTGTGTTAAGGTGGTTTCATGTGTAAATTGTTGGGAATGAATGTTAATAACACGGAAAAAAGTAAAAAGGGAATATTTCAATCAGTCAGTTTTACATGTATATAAAGTCAATTCATCTGTAAATTGTGATTGAATGTTAACATCACGGAAGAAAAGGAAAAAGGGTATTTCAATCAGTCAATTTGTTGTATTAACGTGGATTTAAGTCTAAATTGTGGGAATGAACGAAAATATCACGGAAAAAAGTAAAAAAGGTGCATTTCAATTAGTCAGTTTTAAATGTTTATAAAGTCAATTTATGTGTAAATTGTGGAAGTATGTTAATATCAAGGAAAACAAGTAAACATGGTGTTATTCAATCAGTCAGTTTGCCCAGTATTTTCGTCAATTCATGTGTAAATTGTGGAATGAATGTTAGTATCACGGGAAAAAGTAAAAAGGGTGAATTTCAATAAGTCAATTTTAGCTGTATTAACGTGGATTCATGTGTAAAATGTGGGAATAAATGTAAATATCCTGGAAAACAAGTAAAAGAAGGTGTATTTCAATCAGTCAGTTGTACCTGTATATAAAGTCAATTTATGTGTAAATTGTGGGAATTACTGTTAATATCACGGAAACAAGTAAACTTTGTGTTTTTCAATCAGTCAGTTTGCCCAGTATTTTTGTCAAATCATGTGTAATTTGTGGGAATGAATGTTTATATCACGGAAAAAAGTGAAAAAGGTGAATTTCAATCAGTCAATTTAACCTGTATTACCGTAGATTCATGTGTAAATTGTGGGAATGAATGTTAATATCACGGAACAAAAGTAAAAAGTGTGTATTTCAATCAGTCAATTTTAGCTGTATTAACGTGGATTTATGTCTAAATTGTGGGAATGAACGTCAATATCACGGAAAACAAGTAAAAAAAGTGTATTTCAATTAGTCAGTTTTAAATGTTATAAAGTCAATTTATGTGTCAATTGTGGGAATTAATTTTAATATCACGGAAAACAAGTAAAAATGGTGTTATTCAATCAGTCAGTTTGCCCAGTATTTGTCACTTGTCAATTATGTGTAAATTGTGGGAATGAATGTTAATATCACGGAAAAAGTGAAAAGGGTGAATTTTAATCAGTCAATTTTACCTGTATTAACGTAGATTCATGCGTAAATTGTGGAATGAATGTTAATATCACGGAACAAAAGTAAAAAGGGTGAATTTCAATCAGTCAGTTTTACCTGTAAATAAAGTCAATTCATGTGTAAATTGTGGGAATGAATGCTAATATCACGGAAAAAAGTAAAAAAGGTGTATTTCAATTAGTCAGTTTTAAATGTTTATAAAGTCAATTTATGTGTCAATTCTGGGAATTAATTTTAATATCACGGAAAACAAGTAAAATGGTGTTATTCAATCAGTCAGTTTGCCCAGTATTTTCGTCAATTCATGTGTAAATTGTGGGAATGAATGTTAATATCACGGAAGAAAGTGAAAAGGGTGAATTTCAATCAGTCAATTTTACCTGTATTAACGTAGATTCATGTGTAAATTGTGGGAATGAACGTCAATATCACGGAAAACAAGTGAAAAAAGTGTATTTCAATCAGTCAGTTTACATGTATCTTAAGTCAATTAATGTGTAAATTTTGGGCTTGAATGTTAATATCACAGAAAACAAGTAAAAATGGTGCATTTCAATCAGCCAGTGTCACCTGTTTTTACGTTAATTCGTGTGTAAATTGTGGAAAGAATTTTAAATCACGGAAAAGATGTCAAAAGGTGTAATTCAATCAATCAGGATTCGCTGTATTAAGGTGGATTCATGTGTAAATTGTGGGAATGAATGTTAATATCACGGAAAAAAAGTGAAAAGGATGAATTTCAATCAGTCAATTTTACCTGTATTAACGTAGATTCATGTGTAAATTGTGGGAATGAACGTCAATATCACGGAAAACAAGTGAAAAAGTGTTATTTCAATCAGTCAGTTTTACATGTATCTAAGTCAATTAATGTGTAAATTTTGGGCTGAATGTTAATATCACAGAAAACAAGTAAAAATGGTGCATTTCACTCAGCCAGTGTCACCTGTTTTTACGTAATTCGTGTGTAAATTGTGGGAAAGAATTTTAAAATCACGGAAAAGATGTAAAAAAGGTGTAATTCAATCAATCAGGATTCGCTGTATTAAGGTGGATTCATGTGTAAATTGTGGGAATGAATGTTAATATCACGGAAAAAAGTGAAAAGGATGAATTTCAATCAGTCCATTTTACCTGTATTAACGTGGATTTATGTGTAATTGTGGGAATGAATGTTAATATCACGGAAAACAAGAAATAAAGGTGTATTTCAATCAGTCAGTTTTACATGTTTATAAAGTCAATTTATGTGTAAATTTGGGAATTAATGTTAATATCACGGAAAACAAGTAAAAATGGTGTTATTCAATCAGTCGGTTTGCCCAGTATTTTTGTCAAATCATGTGTAAATTGTGGGAATGAATGTTAATATCACGGAAAAAATTGAAAAAGGTGAAATTCAATCAGTCAATTTTACCTGTATTACCGTAGATTCATGTGTAAATTGTGGGAATGAAAGTTAATATCACGGAACAAAAGTAAAAAGGGTGTATTTCAATCGTCAACTTTAGCTGTATTACTCGGGATTTCTGCGTAATTGTGGAAGAATGTTAATATCACGGAAAACAAGTAAAAATGGTGTATTCAATCAGTCGGTTTTCTCTGTATTAACCTGGATTCATGTGTAAATTGTAGGAATGAATGTTAATATAACGGAAAACAAGTGAAAAAAGTGTATTTCAATCAGTCAGTTTTACATGTATCTAAGTCAATTAATGTGTAAATATTGGGCTTGAATGTTAATATCACAGAAAACAAGTAAAATGGGGCATTTCAATCAGCCAGTGTCACTGTTTTTACGTTAATTCGTGTGTAAATTGTGGGAAAGAATTTAAAATCAAGGAAAGATGTAAAAAGGTGTAATTCAATCAATCAGGATTCGCTGTATTAAGGTGGATTCATGTGTAAATTGGGAATGAATGTTAATATCACGGAAAAAATGAAAAGGGTGAATTTCAGTAAGTCCATTTTACCTGTATTAACTTGGATTCATGTGTAAAATGTGGGAATGAATTTAAATATCCCGGAAAACAAGTAAAAAAGGTGTATTGCAAACAGTCAGTTTTACCTTTTATAAAGTCAATTCAGGTGTAAATTGTGGGGAATTAATTTTAATATCACGGAAAACAAGTAAAAATGGTGTTATTCAATCAGTCAGTTTGCCCAGTATTTTCGTCAATTCATGTGTAAATTGTGGGAATGAATGTTATTATCACGGAAAAAAGTGAAAAGGGTGAATTTCAATCAGTCAATTTTACCTGTATTAACGTAGATTCATGCGTAAATTGTGGGAATGAATGTTAATATCACGGAACAAAAGTAAAAAGGGTGTATTTCAATCAGTCAATTTTAGCTGTATTAACGTGGATTGATGTCTAAATTGTGGGAATGAACGTCAATATCGCGGAAAACAAGAAAAAAAGGTGTATTTTTAATCAGTCAGTTTTACATGTTTATAAAGTCATAATTCATGTGTAAATTGTGGAATGAAAGTTAATATCACGGAAAACAATTGAAAAAGGTGTATTTCAATTAGTCAGGTTTAGCTCTATTAACGTAGATTCATGTGTATTCTGTGGGATTTAATGTAAATATCACGAAAAAAAAATAAAAATGGTGTATTTCAATCCGTCAGTTTTACCTGTATATAAAGTTAATTCATGTTTAAATTGTGGGAATTAATGTTAAAATCACGGAAAACAAGTAAAACAAGGGTAATTGAATCAGTCAGGACTAGCTGTGTTAAGGTGGTTTCAAGTGTAAATTGTGGGAATGAATGTAAATATCACGGAAAAAAGTAAAAAGGGTGTATTCAATCAGTCAATTGTAGCTGTATTAACGGGGATTTCTGCGTAAATTGTGGGAATGAAGCTAATACACGGAAAACAAGTAAAAAAGGGTGTATTTCAATCAGTTAATTTTAGCTGTATTAACGTTAATTCATGTGTAAATTGTGGGAATGAATGTTAATATCACGGGAAACAAGTAAAATGGTGTATTTCAATCAGTCAGTTTTACATGTATATAAGTCAATTCATGTGTAAATTGTGTGAATGAAAGTTAAAATCACGGGAAAACAAGTAAAAATGGTGTATTTCAATCAGTCAGTTTTTCCTGTATTTACCTTAATTCATGTGTAAATTGTGGGAATGAATGTTAATATCACTGGAAAAAGTAAAAGGGGTGAATTTCAATCAGTCAGTTTTACCTGTACATAAAGACAATTCATGTGTAAATTGTGGGAATGAATGCTAATATCACGGAAAACAAGTAAAAATGGTTTAATTCAATCAGTCAGTTTCCCCTGTATTTACGTTAATTCATGTGTAAATTGTGGGAATGAATGTTAATATCACGGAAAAAAGTAAAAAGTGTGTATTTCAATAAGTCAATTTTAGCTGTATTAACGGGGATTTCTGCATAAATTGGGGTAATGAATGCTAATATCACTGGAAAAAGTAAAAGGGTGAATTTCAATCAGTCAGTTTCCCCTGTATTTACGTTAATTCATGTGTAAATTGTGGGAATGAATGTTAATATACTGGAAAAAGTAAAAAGGGTGAATTTCAATCAGTCAGTTTTACCTGTACATGAAGTCAATTCATGTGTAAAGTGTGGAATGAATGCTAATATCACGGAAAACAAGTAAAAATGGTGTATTTCAATCAGTCAGCTTCCCTGTATTAACATGAATTCATGTGTAAACTATGGGAATGAATGTTAGTAATCACGGAAAACAAGTAAAACAAGGGTAATTGAATCAGTCAGGACTAGCTGTGTTAAGGTGGTTTCATGTGTAAATTGTGGGAATGAATGTAAATATCACGGAAAAAAGTAAAAAGGGTGTATTTCAATCAGTCAATTGTAGCTGTATTAACGGGGATTTCTGCGTAAATTGTGGGAATGAATGCTAATATCACGGAAAACAAGTAAAAAGGGTGTATTTCAATCAGTTAATTTTAGCTGTATTAACGTTAATTCATGTGTAAATTGTGGGAATGAATGTTAATATCACGGGAAACAAGTAAAATGGTGTATTTCAATCAGTCAGTTTTACATGTATATAAAGTCAATTCATGTGTAAATTGTGTGAATGAAAGTTAAAATCACGGAAAACAAGTAAAAATGGTGTATTTCAATCAGTCAATTTTAGCTGTATTAACGTGGATTCATGTGGGAATGAATGTTAATATCACGGAAAACAAGTAAAAATAGTGTATTTCAATCAGTCAGTTTTACATGTTTATAAAGTCATTTCATGGGTAAATTGTGGGAATTAATGTTAATATCAAGGAAAACAAGTAAAAATTGTGTATTTCAATCAGTCAGTTTTCCTCGTATTTACGTTATTTCATGTGTAAAATGTGGGAATGAATGTAAATATCCCGGAAAACAGGTAAAAAAGGTGTATTTCAATTAGTCAGTTTTACCTGTATATATAGTCAATTCATGTCTAAATTGTGGGAAGTATTGTTAATATCACGGAAAACAAGTAAAACAAGGGTAATTGAATCAGTCAGGACTAGCTGTGTTAAGGTGGTTTCATGTGTAAATTGTGGGAATGAATGTTAATATCAAGGAAAAAAGTAAAAAGGGTGTATTTCAATAAGTCAATTTTCCCTGTATTAACATGAATTCATGTGTAAACTATGGGAATGAATGTTAATATCACGGAAAACAAGTAAAACAAGGGTAATTGAATCAGTCAGGACTAGCTGTGTTAAGATGGTTTCATGTGTAAATTGTGGGAATGAATGTTAATATCATGGAAAAAAGTAAAAAGGGTGTATTTCAATCAGTCAATTGTAGCTGTATTAACGGGGATTTCTGCGTAAATTGTGGGAATGAATGCTAATATCACGGAAAACAAGTAAAAAGGGTGTATTTCAATCAGTTAATTTTAGCTGTATTAACGTTAATTCATGTGTAAATTGTGGGAATGAATGTTAATATCACGGGAAACAAGTAAAAAGTGTATTTCAATCAGTCAGCTTTACATTTTTATAAAGTCAAGTTATGTGTAAAGTGTGAGAATTAATGTTAATATCACTGGAATAAGTAAAAAGGGTGAATTTCAATCAGTCAGTTTTACCTGTACATAAAGTCAATTCATGTCTAAATTGTGGGAATGAATGCTAATATCACGGAAAACAAGTAAAAAGGTGTATTTCAATCAGTCAGCTTTACATTTTTATAAGGTCAATTCATGTTTAAATTGTGGGAATTAATGTTAATATCACGGAAAACAAGTAAAAATGATGTAATTCAATCAGTCAGTTTTCCCTGTATTTACGTTAATTCATGTGTAAATTGTGGGAAAGAATGTTAATATCACGAGAAAAAGTAAAAAGGGTTGAATTTCAATCAATCAGTTTTAGCTGTATTAACGTGGATTCATGTGTAAAATGTGGGAATGAATTTAAATATCCCGGAAAACAAGTAAAAAAGGTGTATTTCAATCAGTCAATTTTTCCTGTATTTACCTTAATTCATGTGTAAATTGTGGAAATGAATGATAATATCACGGGAAAAAGTAAAAAGGGTGAATATCAATCAGTCAATTTTAGCTGTATTAACGTGGATTCATGTGTAAATTGCGGGAATGAACGTCAATATTGCGGAAAAAAAGTAAAAAGAGTGTATTTCAATCAGTCAGTTATCCCTGTATTTACGTTACTTCATGTGTAAATTGTGGGAATGAAGGTTAATATCACGGAAAAAAGTGAAAAGGGTGAATATCAATCAGTCAATTTTGGCTGTATTAACGTGGATTCATGTGTAAGTTGTGGGAATTTATGTTAATATCACGGAAAACAAGTAAAAATGGTGTAATTCAATCAGTCAGTTTTCCCTGTATTTACGTTAATTCATGTGTAAATTGTGGGAAAGAATGTTAATATCACGAGAAAAAGTAAAAAGGGTTGAATTTCAATCAATCTGTTTTAGCTGTATTAACGTGGATTCATGTGTAATATGTGGGAATGAATTTAAATATTCCGGAAAACAAGTAAAAAAGGTGAATTTCAATCAGTCAGTTTTACCTTTTTATAAAGTCAACTCATGTGTAAATTATGGGAATTAATGTTAAAATCTCGGAAAACAAGTAAACAAGGGTAATAGAATCAGTCAGGACTAGCTGTGTTAAGGTGGTTTCATGTGTAAATTGTGGGAATGAATGTTAATATCACGGAAAAAAAGTAAAAATGGGGTAATTCAATCAGTCAGGATTAACTGTTTTATCGTGGATTCATGTGTAAATTGTGAGAATGAATGTTAAAATCACGGAAAAAAGTAAAAAGGGTGAATTTCAATCAGTCAATTTTAGCTGTATTAACATGGATTCATGTGGGAATGAATGTTAATATCACGGAAAACAAGTAAAAATAGTGTATTTCAATCAGTCAGTTTTACATGTTTATAAAGTCATTTCATGGGTAAATTGTGGGAATTAATGTTAATATCAAGGAAAACAAGTAAAAATTGTGTATTTCAATCAGTCAGTTTTCCTCGTATTTACGTTATTTCATGTGTAAAATGTGGGAATGAATGTAAATATCCCGGAAAACAGGTAAAAAAGGTGTATTTCAATTAGTCAGTTTTACCTATATATATAGTCAATTCATGTCTAAATTGTGGGAAGTATTGTTAATATCACGGAAAACAAGTAAAAATGGTGTTATTCAATCAGTCCGTTTGCCCAGTATTTTCGTCAATTCATGTGTAAATTGTGGGAATGAATGTTAATATCACGGGAAAAAGTAAAAAGGGTTGAATTTCAATCAATCAGTTTTAGCTGTATTAACGTGGATTCATGTGTAATATGTGGGAATGAATTTTATATTCCGGAAAACAAGTAAAAAAGGTGAATTTCAATCAGTCAGTTTTACCTTTTATAAAGTCAACTCATGTGTAAATTATGGGAATTAATGTTAAAATCACGGAAAACAATAAAACAAGGGTAATTGAATCAGTCAGGACTAGCTGTGTTAAGGTGGTTTCATGTGTAAATTGTGGGAATGAATGTTAATATCACGGAAAAAAAGTAAAAATGGGGTAATTCAATCAGTCAGGATTAACTGTTTTATCGTGGATTCATGTGTAAATTGTGAGAATGGATGTTAAAATCACGGAAAAAAGTAAAAAGGGTGAATTTCAATCAGTCAATTTTAGCTGTATTAACATGGATTCATGTGGGAATGAATGTTAATATCACGGAAAACAAGTAAAAATAGTGTATTTCAATCAGTCAGTTTTACATGTTTATAAAGTCATTTCATGGGTAAATTGTGGGGATTAATGTTAATATCAAGGAAAACAAGTAAAAATTGTGTATTTCAATCAGTCAGTTTTCCTCGTATTTACGTTATTTCATGTGTAAAATGTGGGAATGAATGTAAATATCCCGGAAAACAGGTAAAAAAGGTGTATTTCAATTAGTCAGTTTTACCTGTATATATAGTCAATTCATGTCTAAATTGTGGGAAGTATTGTTAATATCACTGAAAACAAGTAAAAATGGTGTTATTCAATCAGTCCGTTTGCCCAGTATTTTCGTCAATTCATGTGTAAATTGTGGGAATGAATGTTAATATCACGGGAAAAAATAAAAAGGGTGAATTTCAATCAATCAATTTTAGCTGTATTAATGTGGATTCATGTGTAAAATGTGGGGATGAATTTAAATATCCCGGAAAATAAGTAAAAAAGGTGTATTTCAATCAGTCAGTTTTACCTTTTTATAAAGTCAACTCATGTGTAAATTGTGGGAATTAATGTTAAAATCACGGAAAACAAGTAAAACAAGGGTAATTGAATCAGTCAGGACTAGCTGTGTTAAGGTGGTTTCATGTGTAAATTGTGGGAATGAATGTAAATATCTCGGAAAAAAGTAAAAAGGGTGTATTTCAATCAGTCAATTGTAGCTGTATTAACGGGGATTTCTGCGTAAATTGTGGGAATGAATGCTAATATCACGGAAAACAAGTAAAAAGGGTGTATTTCAATCAGTTAATTTTTGTTGTATTAACGTTAATTCATGTGTAAACTGTGGGAATGAATGTTAATATCACGGGAAACAAGTAAAAAGGTGTATTTCAATCAGTCAGCTTTACATTTTTTATAAAGTCAAGTTATGTGTAAAGTGTGAGAATTATTGTTAATATCACTGGAAAAAGTAAAAAGGGTGAATTTCAATCAGTCAGTTTTACCTGTACATAAAGTCAATTCATGTGTAAATTGTGGGAATGAATGCTAATATCACGGAAAACAAGTAAAAATGGTTTAATTCAATCAGTCAGTTTCCCCTGTATTTACGTTAATTCATGTGTAAATTGTGGGAATGAATGTTAATATCACGGAAAAAAGTAAAAAGTGTGTATTTCAATAAGTCAATTTTAGCTGTATTAACGGGGATTTCTGCATAAATTGGGGGAATGAATGCTAATATCACTGGAAAAAGTAAAAAGGGTGAATTTCAATCAGTCAGTTTCCCCTGTATTTACGTTAATTCATGTGTAAATTGTGGGAATGAATGTTAATATCACTGGAAAAAGTAAAAAGGGTGAATTTCAATCAGTCAGTTTTACCTGTACATGAAGTCAATTCATGTGTAAAGTGTGGGAATGAATGCTAATATCACGGAAAACAAGTAAAAATGGTGTATTTAAATCAGTCAGCTTTCCCTGTATTAACATGAATTCATGTGTAAACTATGGGAATGAATGTTAGTATCACGGAAAACAAGTAAAACAAGGGTAATTGAATCAGTCAGGACTAGCTGTGTTAAGGTGGTTTCATGTGTAAATTGTGGGAATGAATGTAAATATCACGGAAAAAAGTAAAAAGGGTGTATTTCAATCAGTCAATTGTAGCTGTATTAACGGGGATTTCTGCGTAAATTGTGGGAATGAATGCTAATATCACGGAAAACAAGTAAAAAGGGTGTATTTCAATCAGTTAATTTTAGCTGTATTAACGTTAATTCATGTGTAAATTGTGGGAATGAATGTTAATATCACGGGAAACAAGTAAAATGGTGTATTTCAATCAGTCAGTTTTACATGTATATAAAGTCAATTCATGTGTAAATTGTGTGAATGAAAGTTAAAACCACGGAAAACAAGTAAAAATGGTGTATTTCAATCAGTCAGTTTTTCCTGTATTTACCTTAATTCATGTGTAAATTGTGGGAATGAATGTTAATATCACTGGAAAAAGTAAAAGGGGTGAATTTCAATCAGTCAGTTTTACCTGTACATAAAGACAATTCATGTGTAAATTGTGGGAATGAATGCTAATATCACGGAAAACAAGTAAAAATGGTTTAATTCAATCAGTCAGTTTCCCCTGTATTTACGTTAATTCATGTGTAAATTGTGGGAATGAATGTTAATATCACGGAAAAAAGTAAAAAGTGTGTATTTCAATAAGTCAATTTTAGCTGTATTAACGGGGATTTCTGCATAAATTGGGGGAATGAATGCTAATATCACTGGAAAAAGTAAAAAGGGTGAATGTCAATCAGTCAGTTTCCCCTGTATTTACGTTAATTCATGTGTAAATTGTGGGAATGAATGTTAATATCACTGGAAAAAGTAAAAAGGGTGAATTTCAATCAGTCAGTTTTACCTGTACATGAAGTCAATTCATGTGTAAAGTGTGGGAATGAATGCTAATATCACGGAAAACAAGTAAAAATGGTGTATTTCAATCAGTCAGCTTTCCCTGTATTAACATGAATTCATGTGTAAACTATGGGAATGAATGTTAGTATCACGGAAAACAAGTAAAACAAGGGAAATTGAATCAGTCAGGACTAGCTGTGTTAAGGTGGTTTCATGTGTAAATTGTGGGAATGAATGTTAATATCACGGGAAACAAGTAAAATGGTGTATTTCAATCAGTCAGTTTTACATGTATATAAAGTCAATTCATGTGTAAATTGTGTGAATGAAAGTTAAAATCACGGAAAACAAGTAAAAATGGTGTATTTCAACCAGTCAGTTTTTCCTGTATTTACCTTAATTCATGTGTAAATTGTGGGAATGAATGTTAATATCACTGGAAAAAGTAAAAGGGGTGAATTTCAATCAGTCAGCTTTACCTGTACATAAAGACAATTCATGTGTAAATTGTGGGAATGAATGCTAATATCACTGGAAAAAGTAAAAAGGGTGAATTTCAATCAGTCAGTTTCCCCTGTATTTACGTTAATTCATGTGTAAATTGTGGGAATGAATGTTAATATCACTGGAAAAAGTAAAAAGGGTGAATTTCAATCAGTCAGTTTTAGCTGTACATAAGTCAATTCATGTGTAAATTGTGGGAATGAATGCTAATATCACGGAAAACAAGTAAAAATGGTGTATTTCAATCAGTCAGTTTTCCCTGTATTAACATGAATTCATGTGTAAACTATGGGAATGAATGTTAATATCACTGGAAAAAGTAAAAAGGGTGAATTTCAATCAGTCAGTTTTACCTGTACATAAAGTCAATTCATGTGTAAATTGTGGGAATGAATGCTAATATCACGGAAAACAAGTAAAAATGGTGAATTTCAATCAGTCAGTTTCCCCTGTATTTACGTTAATTCATGTGTAAATTGTGGGAATGAATGTTAATATCACTGGAAAAAGTAAAAAGGGTGAATTTCAATAAGTCAGTTTTACCTGTACATAAAGTCAATTCATGTGTAAATTGTGGGAATGAATGTTAATATCACGGAAAACAAGTAAAAATAGTGTATTTCAATCAGTCAGTTTTACATGTTTATAAAGTCATTTCACGTGTAATTTGTGGGAATGAATGTTATTATAACGGAAAACAAGGAAAACTCGTATATTTCACTCAGTCAGTGTTACATGAATTCAAAGTCAATTCAAGTGTAAATTGTGGGAATGAACGTCAATATCACGGAAAAAAAGTAAAAAAGGTGTATTTCAATTAGTGAGTTTTAAATGTTTATAAAGTCAATTCACGTGTAAAGTGTGGGAAAGAATGTTAATATCAAGGAAAGCAAGTAAAAATTGTGTATTTCCATCAGTCAGTTTTCCTCGTATTTACGTTATTTCTTGTGTAAAATGTGAGAATGAATGTAAATATCCCGGAAAACAGGTAAAAAATGTGTATTTCAATTAGTCAGTTTTACCTGTATATAGTCAATTCATGTGTAAATTGTGGGAAGAAATGTTAAAATCACTGAAAACAAGTAAAAAAAATGTAATTCAATCAGTCAGGACTAGCTGTATTTAGGTGGATTCATGTGTAAATTGTGGAAAGAAATGTTAAAATCACTGAAAACAAGTAAAAAAAATGTAATTCAATCAGTCAGGACTAGCTGTATTTAGGTGGATTCATGTTTAAATTGTGGGAATGAATGTTAATATCACGGGAAACAAGTAAAAAAGGTGTATTTCAATCAGTCAGTTTTACATGTTTATAATGTCAATTCATGTGTAAATTGTGGGAATTAATTTTAATATCACGGAAAACAAGTAAAAATGGTGTATTTCAATCGGTGAGTATTCCCTGTATTTACGTTAATTCATGTTGAAATTGTGGCAATGAATGTTAATATAACGGAAAAAAGTGAACAGGGTGAATTTCAATCAGTCAATTCTACCTGTATTAACGTAGAATCATGTGTAAATTGTGGGAATGAATGTTAATATCACGAAACAAAAGTAAATAAGGTGTAATTCAATCAGTCAGGACTAGCTGCATTAACGTGGATTCATGTGTAATTTGTGGGAATGAATGTTATTATAACGGAAGAGAAGGAAAAAGGGTGTATTTCAATCAGTCAATTTTTGCTGTATTAACGTTGATTTAAGTCTAAATTGTTGGAATGAACGTCAATATCACGGAAAAAAGTAAAAAAGGTGTATTTCAATTAGTCAGTTTTAAATGTTTATAAAGTCAATTTATGTGCCAATTTGTGGGAATTAATTTTAATATCACGGAAAACAAGTAAAAATGGTGTTATTCAATCCGTCAGTTTGCCCAGTATTTTCGTCAATTCATGTGTAAATTGTGGGAATGAATGTTAATAACACGGAAAAAAGTGAAAAGGGTGAATTTCAATCAGTCAATTTTACCTGTATTAACGTAGATTCATGCGTAAATTGTGGGAATGAATGTTAATATCACGGAACAAAAGTAAAAAGGGTGAATTTCAATCAATCAGTTTTAGCTGCATTAACGTGGATTCATGTGTAAAATGTGGGAATGAATTTAAATATCCCGGAAGACAAGTAAAAAGGTGTATTGCAAACAGTCAGTTTTACCTTTTTATGAAGTCAATTCATGTGTAAATTGTGGGAATTAATGTTAAAATCACGGAAAACAAGTAAAAAAAGTGTAATTCAATCAGTCAGGACTAGCTGTATTAAGGCGGATTCATGCGTACATTCTGGGAATGAATGTTAATATCACGGGAAAAAAGTAATAAGGGTGTATTTCAATAAGTCAATTTTAGCTGTATTAACGGGGATTCCTGCGTAAATTGTGGGAATGAATGCTAATATCACTGGAAAAAGTAAAAAGGGTGTATTTCAATCAGTCAGTTTCCCCTGTATTTACGTTAATTCATGTGTAAATTGTGGAAATGAATGTTAATATCACTGGAAAAAGTAAAAAGGGTGAATTTCAATCAGTCAGTTTTACCTGTACATAAAGTCAGTTCACGTGTAAATTGTTGGAATGAATGCTAATATCACGGAAAAAAGTAAAAAAGGTGTATTTCAATTAGTCAGTTTTAAATGTTTATAAAGTCAATTTATGTGTCAATTGTGGGAATTAATTTTAATATCACGGAAAACAAGTAAAAATGGTGTTATTCAATCAGTCAGTTTGCCCAGTACTCTCGTCAATTCATGTGTAAATTGTGGGAATGAATGTTAATATCACGGAAAAAAGTGAAAAGGGTGAATTTCAATCAGTCAATTTTACCTGTATTAACGTAGATTCATGCGTAAATTGTGGGAATGAATGTTAATATCACGGAACAAAAGTAAAAAGGGTGTATTTCAATAAGTCAATTTTAGCTGTATTAACGGGGATTTCTGCGTAAATTGTGGGAATGAATGCTAATATCACTGGAAAAAGTAAAAAGGGTGTATTTCAATCAGTCAGTTTCCCCTGTATTTACGTTAATTCATGTGTAAATTGTGGGAATGAATGTTAATATCACTGGAAAAAGTAAAAATGGTGAATTTCAATCAGTCAGTTTTACCTGTACATAAAGTCAATTAATGTGTAAATTGTGGGAATGAATGCTAATATCACGGAAAAAAGTAACAAAGGTGTATTTCAATTAGTCAGTTTTAAATGTTTATAAAGTCAATTTATGTTTCAATTGTGGGAATTAATTTTAATATCACGGAAAACAAGTAAAAATGGTGTTATTCAATCAGTCAGTTTGCCCAGTATTTTCGTCAATTCATGTGTAAATTGTGGGAATGAATGTTAATATCACGGAAAAAAGTGAAAAGGGTGAATTTCAATCAGAAAAGTTTACCTGTATTAACGTAGATTCATGCGTAAATTGTGGGAAGGAATGTTAATATCACGGAACAAAAGTAAAAAGGGTGTATTTCAATCAGTCAATTTTAGCTGTATTAACGTGGATTTATGTCTAAATTGTGGGAATGAACGTCAATATCACGGAAAACAAGTGAAAAATGTGTATTTCAATCAGTCAGTTTTACATGTATCTAAGTCAATTAATGTGTAAATTTTGGGCTTGAATGTTAATATCACAGAAAACAAGTAAAAATGGTGCATTTCAATCAGCCAGTGTCACCTGTTTTTACAGTAATTCGTGTGTAAATTGTGGGAAAGAATTTTAAAATCACGGAAAAGTTGTAAAAAAGGTATAATTCAATCAATCAGGATTCGCTGTATTAACTTGGATTTATGTGTAAATTGTGGGAATGAATGTTAATATCACTGAAAAAAGTGAAAAGGGTGAATTTCAATAAGTCCATTTTACCTGTATTAACTTGGATTTATGTGTAAATTGTGGGAATGAATGTTAATATCACGGAAAACAATTGAAAAAGGTGTATTTCAATTAGTCAGGTTTAGCTCTATTAACGTTGATTCATGTGTATTCTGTGGGATTTAATGTTAATATCACGGAAAACAAGTAAAAATGGTGTATTTCAATCAGTCAGTTTTACCTGTATATAAAGTTAATTCATGTTTAAATTGTGGGAATTAATGTTAAAATCACGGAAAACAAGTAAAACAAGGGTAAATGAATCAGTCAGGACTAGCTGTATTAAGGCGGATTCATGCGTACATTGTGGGAATGAATGTTAATATCACGGAAAAAAAGTAATAAGGGTGTATTTCAATAAGTCAGTTTTAGCTGTATTAACGGGGATTCCTGCGTAAATTGTGGGAATGAATGCTAATATCACTGGAAAAAGTAAAAAGGGTGTATTTCAATCAGTCAGTTTCCCCTGTATTTACGTTAATTCATGTGTAAATTGAGGGAATGAATGTTAATATCACTGGAAAAAGTAAAAAGGGTGAATTTCAATCAGTCAGTTTTACCTGTATTAACTTGGATTTATGTGTAAAATGTGGGAATGAATTTAAATATCCCGGAAGACAAGTAAAAAGGTGTATTGCAAACAGTCAGTTTTACCTTTTTATGAAGTCAATTCATGTGTAAATTGTGGGAATTAATGTTAAAATCACGGAAAACAAGTAAAAAAAGTGTAATTCAATCAGTCAGGACTAGCTGTATTAAGGCGGATTCATGCGTACATTCTGGGAATGAATGTTAATATCACGGGAAAAAAGTAATAAGGGTGTATTTCAATAAGTCAATTTTAGCTGTATTAACGGGGATTCCTGCGTAAATTGTGGGAATGAATGCTAATATCACTGGAAAAAGTAAAAAGGGTGTATTTCAATCAGTCAGTTTCCCCTGTATTTACGTTAATTCATGTGTAAATTGTGGAAATGAATGTTAATATCACTGGAAAAAGTAAAAAGGGTGAATTTCAATCAGTCAGTTTTACCTGTACATAAAGTCAGTTCACGTGTAAATTGTTGGAATGAATGCTAATATCACGGAAAAAAGTAAAAAAGGTGTATTTCAATTAGTCAGTTTTAAATGTTTATAAAGTCAATTTATGTGTCAATTGTGGGAATTAATTTTAATATCACGGAAAACAAGTAAAAATGGTGTTATTCAATCAGTCAGTTTGCCCAGTACTCTCGTCAATTCATGTGTAAATTGTGGGAATGAATGTTAATATCACGGAAAAAAGTGAAAAGGGTGAATTTCAATCAGTCAATTTTACCTGTATTAACGTAGATTCATGCGTAAATTGTGGGAATGAATGTTAATATCACGGAACAAAAGTAAAAAGGGTGTATTTCAATAAGTCAATTTTAGCTGTATTAACGGGGATTTCTGCGTAAATTGTGGGAATGAATGCTAATATCACTGGAAAAAGTAAAAAGGGTGTATTTCAATCAGTCAGTTTCCCCTGTATTTACGTTAATTCATGTGTAAATTGTGGGAATGAATGTTAATATCACTGGAAAAAGTAAAAATGGTGAATTTCAATCAGTCAGTTTTACCTGTACATAAAGTCAATTAATGTGTAAATTGTGGGAATGAATGCTAATATCACGGAAAAAAGTAACAAAGGTGTATTTCAATTAGTCAGTTTTAAATGTTTATAAAGTCAATTTATGTTTCAATTGTGGGAATTAATTTTAATATCACGGAAAACAAGTAAAAATGGTGTTATTCAATCAGTCAGTTTGCCCAGTATTTTCGTCAATTCATGTGTAAATTGTGGGAATGAATGTTAATATCACGGAAAAAAGTGAAAAGGGTGAATTTCAATCAGAAAAGTTTACCTGTATTAACGTAGATTCATGCGTAAATTGTGGGAAGGAATGTTAATATCACGGAACAAAAGTAAAAAGGGTGTATTTCAATCAGTCAATTTTAGCTGTATTAACGTGGATTTATGTCTAAATTGTGGGAATGAACGTCAATATCACGGAAAACAAGTGAAAAATGTGTATTTCAATCAGTCAGTTTTACATGTATCTAAGTCAATTAATGTGTAAATTTTGGGCTTGAATGTTAATATCACAGAAAACAAGTAAAAATGGTGCATTTCAATCAGCCAGTGTCACCTGTTTTTACAGTAATTCGTGTGTAAATTGTGGGAAAGAATTTTAAAATCACGGAAAAGTTGTAAAAAAGGTATAATTCAATCAATCAGGATTCGCTGTATTAACTTGGATTTATGTGTAAATTGTGGGAATGAATGTTAATATCACTGAAAAAAGTAAAAAGGGTGAATTTCAATAAGTCCATTTTACCTGTATTAACTTGGATTTATGTGTAAATTGTGGGAATGAATGTTAATATCACGGAAAACAATTGAAAAAGGTGTATTTCAATTAGTCAGGTTTAGCTCTATTAACGTTGATTCATGTGTATTCTGTGGGATTTAATGTTAATATCACGAAAAACAAGTAAAAATGGTGTATTTCAATCAGTCAGTTTTACCTGTATATAAAGTTAATTCATGTTTAAATTGTGGGAATTAATGTTAAAATCACGGAAAACAAGTAAAACAAGGGTAATTGAATCAGTCAGGACTAGCTGTATTAAGGCGGATTCATGCGTACATTGTGGGAATGAATGTTAATATCACGGAAAAAAAGTAATAAGGGTGTATTTCAATAAGTCAATTTTAGCTGTATTAACGGGGATTTCTGCGTAAATTGTGGGAATGAATGCTAATATCACTGGAAAAAGTAAAAAGGGTGTATTTCAATCAGTCAGTTTCCCCTGTATTTACGTTAATTCATGTGTAAATTGTGGGAATGAATGCTAATATCACTGGAAAAAGTAAAAAGGGTGAATTTCAATTAGTCAGTTTTAAATTTTTATAAAGTCAATTTATGTTTCAATTGTGGGAATTAATTTTAATATCACGGAAAACAAGTAAAAAATGGTGTTATTCAATCAGTCAGTTTGCCCAGTATTTTCGTCAATTCATGTGTAAATTGTGGGAATGAATGTTAATATCACGGAAAAAAGTGAAAAGGGTGAATTTCAATCAGAAAAGTTTACCTGTATTAACGTAGATTCATGCGTAAATTGTGGGAATGAATGTCAATATCACGGAAAACAAGTGAAAAAAGTGTATTTCAATCAGTCAGTTTTACATGTATCTAAGTCAATTAATGTGTAAATTTTGGGCTTGGATGTTAATATCGCAGAAAACAAGTAAAAATGGTGCATTTCAATCAGCCAGTGTCACCTGTTTTTACGGTAATTCGTGTGTAAATTGTGGGAAAGAATTTTAAAATCACGGAAAAGATGTAAAAAAGGTGTAATTCAATCAATCAGGATTCGCTGTATTAACTTGGATTTATGTGTAAATTGTGGGAATGAATGTTAATATCACGGAAAACAAGAAAAAAAGGTGTCTTTCAATCAGTCAGTTTTACATGTTTATAAAGTCAATTCATGTGTAAATTGTGGAAATGAAAGTTAATATCACGGAAAACAATTGAAAAAGGTGTATTTCAATTAGTCAGGTTTAGCTCTATTAACGTAGATTCATGTGTATTCTGTGGGATTTAACGTTAAAATCACGGAAAACAAGTAAAACAAGGGTAATTCAATCAGTCAGGACTAGCTGTGTTAAGGTGGTTTCATGTGTAAATTGTGGGAATGAATGTTAATAACACGGAAAAAAGTAAAAAGGGAATATTTCAATCAGTCAGTTTTACATGTATATAAAGTCAATTCATCTGTAAATTGTGGGATTGAATGTTAACATCACGGAAGAAAAGGAAAAAGGGGGTATTTCAATCAGTCAATTTTTGTTGTATTAACGTGGATTTAAGTCTAAATTGTGGGAATGAACGAAAATATCACGGAAAAAAGTAAAAAAGGTGCATTTCAATTAGTCAGTTTTAAATGTTTATAAAGTCAATTTATGTGTAAATTGTGGGAAGTATTGTTAATATCAAGGAAAACAAGTAAACATGGTGTTATTCAATCAGTCAGTTTGCCCAGTATTTTCGTCAATTCATGTGTAAATTGTGGGAATGAATGTTAGTATCACGGGAAAAAGTAAAAAGGGTGAATTTCAATGAGTCAATTTTAGCTGCATTAACGTGGATTCATGTGTAAAATGTGGGAATGAATGTAAATATCCTGGAAAACAAGTAAAAAAAGGTGTATTTCAATCAGTCAGTTTTACCTGTATATAAAGTCAATTTATGTGTAAATTGTGGGAATTACTGTTAATATCACGGAAAACAAGTAAACTTTGTGTTATTCAATCAGTCAGTTTGCCCAGTATTTTTGTCAAATCATGTGTAATTTGTGGGAATGAATGTTTATATCACGGAAAAAAGTGAAAAAGGTGAATTTCAATCAGTCAATTTAACCTGTATTACCGTAGATTCATGTGTAAATTGTGGGAATGAATGTTAATATCACGGAACAAAAGTAAAAAGTGTGTATTTCAATCAGTCAATTTTAGCTGTATTAACGTGGATTTATGTCTAAATTGTGGGAATGAACGTCAATATCACGGAAAACAAGTAAAAAAAGTGTATTTCAATTAGTCAGTTTTAAATGTTTATAAAGTCAATTTATGTGTCAATTGTGGGAATTAATTTTAATATCACGGAAAACAAGTAAAAATGGTGTTATTCAATCAGTCAGTTTGCCCAGTATTTGTCACTTGTCAATTCATGTGTAAATTGTGGGAATGAATGTTAATATCACGGAAAAAAGTGAAAAGGGTGAATTTTAATCAGTCAATTTTACCTGTATTAACGTAGATTCATGCGTAAATTGTGCGAATGAATGTTAATATCACGGAACAAAAGTAAAAAGGGTGAATTTCAATCAGTCAGTTTTACCTGTAAATAAAGTCAATTCATGTGTAAATTGTGGGAATGAATGCTAATATCACGGAAAAAAGTAAAAAAGGTGTATTTCAATTAGTCAGTTTTAAATGTTTATAAAGTCAATTTATGTGTCAATTCTGGGAATTAATTTTAATATCACGGAAAACAAGTAAAAATGGTGTTATTCAATCAGTCAGTTTGCCCAGTATTTTCGTCAATTCATGTGTAAATTGTGGGAATGAATGTTAATATCACGGAAAAAAGTGAAAAGGGTGAATTTCAATCAGTCAATTTTACCTGTATTAACGTAGATTCATGTGTAAATTGTGGGAATGAACGTCAATATCACGGAAAACAAGTGAAAAAAGTGTATTTCAATCAGTCAGTTTTACATGTATCTAAGTCAATTAATGTGTAAATTTGGGCTTGAATGTTAATATCACAGAAAACAAGTAAAAATGGTGCATTTCAATCAGCCAGTGTCACCTGTTTTTACGTTAATTCGTGTGTAAATTGTGGGAAAGAATTTTAAAATCACGGAAAAGATGTAAAAAGGTGTAATTCAATCAATCAGGATTCGCTGTATTAAGGTGGATTCATGTGTAAATTGTGGGAATGAATGTTAATATCACGGAAAAAAGTGAAAGGGATGAATTTCAATCAGTCAATTTTACCTGTATTAACGTAGATTCATGTGTAAATTGTGGGAATGAACGTCAATATCACGGAAAACAAGTGAAAAAAGTGTATTTCAATCAGTCAGTTTTACATGTATCTAAGTCAATTAATGTGTAAATTTTGGGCTGGAATGTTAATATCACAGAAAACAAGTAAAAATGGTGCATTTCACTCAGCCAGTGTCACCTGTTTTTACGTTAATTCGTGTGTAAATTGTGGGAAAGAATTTTAAAATCACGGAAAAGATGTAAAAAAGGTGTAATTCAATCAATCAGGATTCGCTGTATTATAGTGGATTCATGTGTAAATTGTGGGAATGAATGTTAATATCACGGAAAAAAGTGAAAAGGATGGATTTCAATCAGTCCATTTTACCTCTATTAACGTGGATTTATGTGTAAATTGTGGGAATGAATGTTAATATCACGGAAAACAAGAAATAAAGGTGTATTTCAATCAGTCAGTTTTACATGTTTATAAAGTCAATTTATGTGTAAATTGCGGAAATTAATGTTAATATCACGGAAAACAAGTAAAAATGGTGTTATTCAATCAGTCAGTTTGCCCAGTATTTTTGTCAAATCATGTGTAAATTGTGGGAATGAATGTTAATATCACGGAAAAAATTGAAAAAGGTGAATTTCAATCAGTCAATTTTACCTGTATTACCGTAGATTCATGTGTAAATTGTGGGAATGAAAGTTAATATCACGGAACAAAAGTAAAAAGGGTGTATTTCAATCGTCAACTTTAGCTGTATTACTCGGGATTTCTGCGTAAATTGTGGGAATGAATGTTAATATCACGGAAAACAAGTAAAAATGGTGTATTTCAATCAGTCGGTTTTCTCTGTATTAACCTGGATTCATGTGTAAATTGTAGGAATGAATGTTAATATAACGGAAAACAAGTGAAAAAAGTGTATTTCAATCAGTCAGTTTTACATGTATCTAAGTCAATTAATGTGTAAATATTGGGCTTGAATGTTAATATCACAGAAAACAAGTAAAAATGGGGCATTTCAATCAGCCAGTGTCACCTGTTTTTACGTTAATTCGTGTGTAAATTGTGGGAAAGAATTTTAAAATCAAGGAAAAGATGTAAAAAAGGTGTAATTCAATCAATCAGGATTCGCTGTATTAAGGTGGATTCATGTGTAAATTGTGGGAATGAATGTTAATATCACGGAAAAAAATGAAAAGGGTGAATTTCAGTAAGTCCATTTTACCTGTATTAACTTGGATTCATGTGTAAAAATGTGGGAATGAATTTAAATATCCCGGAAAACAAGTAAAAAAGGTGTATTGCAAACAGTCAGTTTTACCTTTTATGAAGTCAATTCAGGTGTAAATTGTGGGAATTAATTTTAATATCACGGAAAACAAGTAAAAATGGTGTTATTCAATCAGTCAGTTTGCCCAGTATTTTCGTCAATTCATGTGTAAATTGTGGGAATGAATGTTATTATCACGGAAAAAAGTGAAAAGGGTGAATTTCAATCAGTCAATTTTACCTGTATTAACGTAGATTCATGCGTAAATTGTGGAATGAATGTTAATATCACGGAACAAAAGTAAAAAGGGTGTATTTCAATCAGTCAATTTTAGCTGTATTAACGTGGATTGATGTCTAAATTGTGGGAATGAACGTCAATATCGCGGAAAACAAGAAAAAAAGGTGTATTTTAATCAGTCAGTTTTACATGTTTATAAAGTCAATTATGTGTAAATTGTGGGAATGAAAGTTAATATCACGGAAAACAATTGAAAAAGGTGTATTTCAATTAGTCAGGTTTAGCTCTATTAACGTAGATTCATGTGTATTCTGTGGGATTTAATGTAAAATATCACGGAAAAAAAATAAAAATGGTGTATTTCAATCCGTCAGTTTTACCTGTATATAAAAGTTAATTCATGTTTAAATTGTGGGAATTAATGTTAAAATCACGGAAAACAAGTAAAACAAGGGTAATTGAATCAGTCAGGACTAGCTGTTTAAGTGGTTTCATGTGTAAATTGTGGGAATGAATGCTAATATCACGGAAAACAAGTAAAAAGGTGTATTTCAATCAGTTATTTTAGCTGTATTAACGTTAATTCATGTGTAAATTGGGGAATGAAATGTAATATCACGGGAAACAAGTAAAATGGTGTATTTCAATCAGTCAGTTTTACATGTATATAAAGTCAATTCATGTGTAAATTGTGTGAATGAAAGTTAAAATCACGGAAAAAAGTAAAAATGGTGTATTCAATCAGTCAGTTTTTCCTGTATTTACCTTAATTCATGTGTAAATTGTGGGAATGAATGTTATATCACTGGAAAAAGTAAAAGGGTGAATTTCAATCAGTCAGTTTACCTGTACATAAAGACAATTCATGTGTAAATTTGGGAATGAATGCTAATATCACGGAAAACAAGTAAAAATGGTTTAATTCAATCAGTCAGTTTCCCCTGTTTACGTTAATTCATGTGTAAATTGTGGGAATGAATGTTAATATCACGGAAAAAAGTAAAAAGTGTGTATTTCAATAAGTCAATTTTAGCTGTATTAACGGGGATTTCTGCATAAATTGGGGTAATGAATGCTAATATCACTGGAAAAAGTAAAAAGGGTGAATTTCAATCAGTCAGTTTCCCCTGTATTTACGTTATTCATGTGTAAATTGTGGGAATGAATGTTAATATCACTGGAAAAGTAAAAAGGGTGGAATTTCAATCAGTCAGTTTTTCCTGTACATGAAGTCAATTCATGTGTAAAGTGTGGGAATGAATGCTAATATCACGGAAAACAAGTAAAAATGGTGTATTTCAATCAGTCAGCTTTCCCTGTATTAATATGAATTCATGTGTAAACTATGGGAATGAATGTTAGTATCACGGAAAACAAGTAAAACAAGGGTAATTGAATCAGTCAGGACTAGCTGTGTTAAGGTGGTTTCATGTGTAAATTGTGGGAATGAATGTAAATATCACGGAAAAAAGTAAAAAGGGTGTATTCAATCAGTCAATTGTAGCTGTATTAACGGGGATTTCTGCGTAAATTGTGGGAATGAATGCTAATATCACGGAAAACAAGTAAAAAGGGTGTATTTCAATCAGTTAATTTTAGCTGTATTAACGTTAATTCATGTGTAAATTGTGGGAATGAATGTTAATATCACGGGAAACAAGTAAAATGGTGTATTTCAATCAGTCAGTTTTACATGTATATAAAGTCAATTCATGTGTAAATTGTGTGAATGAAAGTTAAATCACGGAAAACAAGTAAAATGGTGTATTTCAATCAGTCAGTTTTTCCTGTATTACTTAATTCATGGTGTAAATTGTGGGAATGAATGTTAATATATCACTGGAAAAAGTAAAAGGGGTGAATTTCAATCAGTCAGCTTTACCTGTACATAAAGACAATTCATGTGTAAATTGTGGGAATGAATGCTAATATCACTGGAAAAAGTAAAAAGGGTGAATTTCAATCAGTCAGTTTTAGCTGTACATAAAGTCAATTCATGTGTACATTGTGGGAATGAATGCTAATATCACGGAAAACAAGTAAAAATGGTGTATTTCAATCAGTCAGTTTTCCCTGTATTAACATGAATTCATGTGTAAACTATGGGAATGAATGTTAATATCACTGGAGAAAAGTAAAAGGGTGAATTTCAATCAGTCAGTTTTCCTGTACATAAAGTCAATTCATGTGTAAATTGTGGGAATGAATGCTAATATCACGGAAAACAAGTAAAAATAGTGTATTTCAATCAGTCAGTTTTACATGTTTATAAAGTCATTTCACGTGTAATTTGTGGGAATGAATGTTATTATAAACGGAAAAACAAGGAAAACTCGTATATTTCACTCAGTCAGTGTTACATGAATTCAAAGTCAATTCAAGTGTAAATTGTGGGAATGAACGTCAATATCACGGAAAAAAAGTAAAAAGGTGTATTTCAATTAGTGAGTTTAAATATTTTATAAAGTCAATTCACGTGTAAAGTGTGGGAAAGAATGTTAAAATTACGGGAAACAATTAAAAAAGGGTAATTCAATCAGTCAGGATTAACTGTTTAACGTGGATTCATGTGTAATATGTGAGAATGAATGTTAAAATCACGAGAAGAAAGTAAAAAGGGTGAATTTCAATCAGTCAATTTTAGCTGTATTAACGTGGATTCATGTGGGAATGAATGTTAATATCACGGAAAACAAGTAAAAATAGTGTATTTCAATCAGTCAGTTTTACATGTTTATAAAGTCATTTCATGGGTAAATTGTGGGAATTAATGTTAATATCAAGGAAAGCAAGTAAAAATTGTGTATTTCCATCAGTCAGTTTTCCTCGTATTTACGTTATTTCTTGTGTAAAATGTGAGAATGAATGTAAATATCCCGGAAAACAGGTAAAAAATGTGTATTTCAATTAGTCAGTTTTACCTGTATATAGTCAATTCATGTGTAAATTGTGGGAAGAAATGTTTAAAATCACTGAAAACAAGTAAAAAAAATGTAATTCAATCAGTCAGGACTAGCTGTAATTTAGGTGGATTCATGTGTAAAATTGTGGAAAGAAATGTTAAAATCACTGAAAACAAGTAAAAAAAATGTAGTTCAATCAGTCAGGACTAGCTGTATTTAGGTGGATTCATGTTTAAATTGTGGGAATGAATGTTAATATCACGGGAAACAAGTAAAAATGGTGTATTTCAATCAGTCAGTTTTACCTGTATATAAAGTTAATTCATGTTTAAATTGTGGGAATTAATGTTAAAATCACGGAAACAAGTAAAACAAGGGTAATTGAATCAGTCAGGACTAGCCTGTATTAAGGCGGATTCATGCGTACATTGTGGGAATGAATGTTAATATCACGGAAAAAAAGTAATAAGGGTGTATTTCAATAAGTCAGTTTTAGCTGTATTAACGGGATTCCTGCGTAAATTGTGGGAATGAATGCTAATATCACTGGAAAAAGTAAAAAAGGGTGTATTTCAATCAGTCAGTTTCCCCTGTATTTACGTTAATTCATGTGTAATTGAGGGAATGAATGTTAATATCACTGGAAAAAGTAAAAAGGGTGAACTTCAATCAGTCAGTTTTACCTGTATTAACTTGGATTTATGTGTAAATTGTGGGAATGAATTTAAATATCCCGGAAACAAGTAAAAAGGTGTATTGCAAACAGTCAGTTTTACCTTTTTATGAAGTCAATTCATGTGTAAATTGTGGGAATTAATGTTAAATCACGGAAAACAAGTAAAAAAGTGTAATTCAATCATTCAGGACTAGCTGTATTAACGGGGATTTCTGCGTAAATTGTGGGAATGAATGCTCAAAATCACTGGAAAAAGTAAAAAGGGTGTATTTCAATCAGTCAGTTTCCCCTGTATTTACGTTAATTCATGTTGTAAATTGTGGGAATGAATGTTAAATATCACTGGAAAAAGTAAAAAGTGAATTTAATCAGTCAGTTTTACCTGTTACATAAAGTCAATCTCATGTGAAATTGTGGGAATTAATGCTAATATCACGGAAAAAAGTAAAAAAGGTGTATTTCAATTAGAGGTTTTAAAATGTTTATAAAGTCAATTTATGTGTCAATTGTGGGAATTAATTTTAATATCACGGAAAACAAGTAAAAATGGTGTATTCAATCAGTCAGTTTGCCCAGTATTTTCGTCAATTCATGTGTAAATTGTGGGAATGAATGTGAATATCACGGAAAAAAGTGAAAAGGGTGAATTTCAATCAGTCAATTTTACCTGTATAAACGAAGATTCATGCGTAAATTGTGGGAATGAATGTTAATATCACGGAACAAAAGTAAAAAGGGTGTATTTCAATAAGTCAATTTTAGCTGTATTAACGGGATTTCTGCGTAAATTGTGGAATGAATGCTAATATCACTGGAAAAAGTAAAAAGGGTGTATTTCAATCAGTCAGTTTCCCCTGTATTTCGTTTAATTCATGGTGTAAATTGTGGGAATGAATGTTAATATCACTGGAAAAAGTAAAAAGGGTGAATTTCAATTAGTCAGTTTTAAATTTTTATAAAGTCAATTTATGTTTCAATTGTGGGAATTAATTTTAATATCACGGAAAACAAGTAAAAAATGGTGTTATTCAATCAGTCAGTTTGGCCCAGTATTTTCGTCAATTCATGTGTAAATTGTGGGAATGAATGTTAATATCACGGAAAAAAGTGAAAAGGGTGAATTTCAATCAGAAAAGTTTACCTGTATTAACGTAGATTCATGCGTAAATATTGTGGGAATGAATGTTAATATCACGGAACAAAAGTAAAAAGGGTGTATTCAATCAGTCAATTTTAGCTGTATTAGCGTGGATTTATGTCTAAATTGTGGGAATGAACGTCAATATCACGGAAAACAAGTGAAAAAAGTGTATTTCAATCAGTCAGTTTTACATGTATCTAAGTCAATTAATGTGTAAATTTTGGGCTTGGATGTTAATATCACAGAAAACAAGTAAAAATGGTGCATTTCAATCAGCCAGTGTCACCCTGTTTTTACGGTAATTCGTGTGTAAATTGTGGGAAAGAATTTTAAAATCACGGAAAGATGTAAAAAAGGTGTAATTCAATCAATCAGGATTCGCTTATTAACTTGGATTTATGTTAAATTGTGGGAATGAATGTTAATATCACGGAAAACAAGAAAAAAAGGTGTATTTCAATCAGTCAGTTTTACATGTTTATAAAGTCAATTCATGTGTAAATTGTGGAAATGAAAGTTAATATCACGGAAAACAATTGAAAAAGGTGTATTTCAATTAGTCAGGTTTAGCTCTATTAACGTAGATTCATGTGTGTTCTGTGGGATTTAATGTTAAAATCACGGAAAACAAGTAAAACAAGGGTAATTGAATCAGTCAGGACTAGCTGTGTTAAGGTGGTTTCATGTGTAAATTGTGGGAATGAATGTTAATAACACGGAAAAAAGTAAAAAGGGAATATTTCAATCAGTCAGTTTTACATGTATATAAAGTCAATTCATCTGTAAATTGTGGGATTGAATGTTAACATCACGGAAGAAAAGGAAAAGGGGGTATTTCAATCAGTCAATTTTTGTTGTATTAACGTGGATTTAAGTCTAAATTGTGGGAATGAACGAAAATATCACGGGAAAAAAGTAAAAAAGGTGGATTTCAATTAGTCAGTTTTAAATGTTTATAAAGTCAATTTATGTGTAAATTGTGGGAAGTATTGTTAATATCAAGGAAAACAAGTAAACATGGTGTTATTCAATCAGTCAGTTTGCCCAGTATTTTCGTCAATTCATGTGTAAATTGTGGGAATGAATGTTAGTATCACGGGAAAAAGTAAAAAGGGGTGAATTTCAATGAGTCAATTTAGCTGCATTAACGTGGATTCATGTGTAAAATGTGGGAATGAATGTAAATATCCTGGAAAACAAGTAAAAAAAGGTGTATTTCAATCAGTCAGTTGTACCTGTATATAAAGTCAATTTATGTGTAAATTGTGGGAATTACTGTTAATATCACGGGAAAACAAGTAAACTTTGTGTTATTCAATCAGTCAGTTTGCCCAGTATTTTTTGTCAAAATCATGTGTAATTTGTGGGAATGAATGTTTATATCACGGAAAAAAGGAAAAAGGTGAATTTCAATCAGTCCAATTTAACCTGTATTACCCTAGATTCATGTGTAAATTGTGGGAATGAATGTTAATATCACGGAACAAAGTAAAAAGTGTGTATTTCAATCAGTCAATTTTAGCTGTATTAACGTGGATTTATGTCTAAATTGTGGGAATAAACGTCAATATCACGGAAAACAAGTAGAAAAAAGTGTATTTCAATTAGTCAGTTTTAAATGTTTATAAAGTCAATTTATGTGTCAATTGTGGGAATTAATTTTAATATCACGGAAAACAAGTAAAAATGGTGTTATTCAATCAGTCAGTTTGCCCAGTATTTGTCACTTGTCAATTCATGTGTAAATTGTGGGAATGAATGTTAATATCACGGAAAAAAGTGAAAAGGGTGAATTTTAATCAGTCAATTTTACCTGTATTAACGTAGATTCATGCGTAAATTGTGGAATGAATGTTAATATCACGGACAAAAGTAAAAAGGGTGAATTTCAATCAGTCAGTTTTACCTGTAAATAAAGTCAATTCATGTGTAAATTGTGGAATGAATGCTAATATCACGGAAAAAAGTAAAAAAGGTGTATTTCAATTAGTCAGTTTTAAATGTTTATAAAGTCAATTTATGTGTCAATTCTGGGAATTAATTTTAATATCACGGAAAACAAGTAAAAATGGTGTTATTCAATCAGTCAGTTTGCCCAGTATTTTCGTCAATTCATGTGTAAATTGTGGGAATGAATGTTAATATCACGGAAAAAAGTGAAAAGGGTGAATTTCAATCAGTCAATTTTACCTGTATTAACGTAGATTCATGTGTAAATTGTGGGAATGAACGTCAATATCACGGAAAACAAGTGAAAAAAGTGTATTTCAATCAGTCAGTTTTACATGTATCTAAGTCAATTAATGTGTAAATTTTGGGCTTGAATGTTAATATCACAGAAAACAAGTAAAAATGGTGCATTTCAATCAGCCAGTGTCACCTGTTTTTACGTTAATTCGTGTGTAAATTGTGGGAAAGAATTTTAAAAATCACGGAAAAGATGTAAAAAAGGTGTAATTCAATCAATCAGGATTCGCTGTATTAAGGTGGATTCATGTGTAAATTGTGGGAATGAATGTTAATATCACGGAAAAAGTGAAAAGGATGAATTTCAATCAGTCAATTTTACCTGTATTAACGTAGATTATGTGTAAATTGTGGGAATGAAATAATATCACGGAAAACAAGTGAAAAAAGTGTATTTCAATCAGTCAGTTTTACATGTATCTAAGTCAATTTATGTGTAAATTTGGGCTGGAATGTTAATATCACAGAAAACAAGTAAAAATGGTGCATTTCAATCAGTCCAGTGTCACACTGTTTTTACGTTAATTCGTGTGTAAATTGTGGGAAAGAATTTAAAATCACGGAAAAGATGTAAAAAAGGTGTAATTCAATCATCAGGATTCGCTGTTTAAGGTGGATTCATGTGTAAATTGTGGGAATGAATGTTAATATCACGGAAAAAAGTAAAAGGTGAATTTCAATCGTCAACATTTAGCTGTATTAACGTGGATTTATGTGTAAATTGTGGGAATGAATGTTAATATCACGGAAAACAAGAAAAAAGGTGTATTTCAATCAGTCAGTTTACATGTTTATAAAGTCAATTTATGTGTAAATTGCGGAATTAATGTTAATATCACGGAAAACAAGTAAAAATGGTGTTATTCAATCAGTCAGTTTTGCCCAGTATTTTTGTCAATCATGTGTAAATTGTGGGAATGAATGTTAATATCACGGAAAAAATTGAAAAAGGTGAATTTCAATCAGTCAATTTTACCTGTATTACCGTTAGATTCATGTGTAAATTGTGGGAAAGTTAATATCACGGAACAAAAGTAAAAAGGGTGTATTTCAATCGTCAACTTTAGCTGTATTACTCGGGATTTCTGCGTAAATTGTGGGAATGAATGTTAATATCACGGAAAACAAGTAAAAATGGTGTATTTCAATCAGTCGGTTTTCTCTGTATTAACTGGATTCATGTGTAAATTGTAGGAATGAATGTTATATAACGGAAAACAAGTGAAAAAAGTGTATTTCAATCAGTCAGTTTTACATGTATCTAAGTCAATTTAATGTGTAAATATTGGGCTTGAATGTTAATATCACAGAAAACAAGTAAAAAATGGGCATTTTCAATCAGCCAGTGTCACCTGTTTTTACTTTAATTCGTGTGTAAAATTGTGTGGGAAAGAATTTTAAAATCAAGGAAAAGATGTAAAAAAGGTGTAATTCAATCAATCAGGATTCGCTGTATTAAGGTGGATTCATGTGTAAATTGTGGGAATGAATGTTAATATCACGGAAAAAATGAAAGGGTGAATTTCAATAAGTCCATTTTACCTGTATTAACTTGGATTCATGTTGTAAAATGTGGGAATGAATTTAAATATCCCGGAAAACAAGTAAAAAAGGTGTATTGCAAACAGTCAGTTTTACCTTTTTATGAAGTCAATTCAGGTGTAAATTGTGGGAATTAATTTTAATATCACGGAAAACAAGTAAAAATGGTGTTATTCAATCAGTCAGTTTGCCCAGTTTTCGTCAATTCATGTGTAAATTGTGGGAATGAATGTTATTATCACGGAAAAAGTGAAAAGGGTGAATTTCATCAGTCAATTTACCTGTATTAACGTTAGATTCATGCGTAAATTGTGGGAATGAATGTTAATATCACGGAAAACAGTAAAAAGGGTGTATTTCAATCAGTCAATTTTAGCTGTATTAACGTGGATTGTGTCTAAATTGTGGGAATGAACGTCAATATCGGGAAAACAAAAAAAAGGTGTATTTAATCAGTCAGTTTTACATGTTTATAAAGTCAATTCATGTGTAAATTGTGGGAATGAAAGTTAATATCACGGAAAACAATTGAAAAAGGTTATTTCAATTAGTCAGGTTTAGCTCTATTAACGTAGATTCATGTGTATTCTGTGGGATAATGTAAATATCACGGAAAAAAATAAAAATGGTGTATTTCAATCCGTCAGTTTTACCTGTATATAAAGTTAATTCATGTTTAAATTGTGGAATGAATGTTAAATCACGGAAAACAAGTAAAAATGGTTTTAATTCAATCAGTCAGTTCCCCTGTATTTACGTTAATTTCATGTGTAAATTGTGGGAATGAATGTTAATATCACGGAAAAAGTAAAAAGTTGTATTTCAATCAGTCATTTTAGCTGTATTAACGGGATTTCTGCATTAAATTGGGTAATGAATGCTAATATCACGGAAAAAGTAAAAAGGGTGAATTTCAATCAGTCAGTTTCCCCTGTATTTACGTTAATTCATGTGTAAATTGTGGGAATGAATGTTAAATATCACGGAAAAAGTAAAAAGGGTGAATTTCAATCAGTCAGTTTACTGTACATGAAGTCATTTCATGTGTAAATGTGGGAATGAATGCTAATATCACGGAAAACAAGTAAAAAATGGTGTATTTCAATCAGTCAGTTTCCCTGTATTATTATGAATTCATGTGTAAATGTGGAATGAATGTTATATCACGGAAAAAAGTAAAAAAGGGTAATTTGAATCAGTCAGACTAGCTGTGTTAAGTGGTTTCATGTGTAAATTGTGGGAATGAATGTAAATATCACGGAAAAAAGTAAAAAGGTGTATTTCAATCAGTCATTTAGCTGTATTAACGGGGATTTCTGCGTAAATTGTGGGAATGAATGCTAATATCACGGAAAACAAGTAAAAAGGGTGTATTCAATCAGTAATTTTAGCTGTATTAACGTTAATTCATGTGTAAATTGTGGGAATGAATGTTAATATCACGGAAACAAGTAAAAATGGTGTATTTCAATCAGTCAGTTTTACATGTATTAAAGTCAATTCATGTGTAAATTGTGGAATAAGTTAATATCACGGAAAACAAGTAAAAATGTGTATTTCAATCAGTCATTTTAGCTGTATTAACGTGGATTCTGTGGGAATGAATGTTAATATCACGGAAAACAAGTAAAAAAGTGTATTTCAATTCAGTCAGTTTTACATGTTATATAAAGTCATTTCATGGGTAAATTGTGGGAATTAATGTTAATATCAGGAAAACAAGTAAAAATTGTGTATTTCAATCAGTCAGTTTTCCTCGTATTTACGTTATTTCATGTGTAAATGTGGGAATGAATGTAAATACCGGAAAACAGGTAAAAAAGGTGTATTTCAATAGTCAGTTTTACCTGTATATTATACAATTCATGTAAATTGTGGGAATGAATGTTAATATCACGGAAAAAAGTAAAACAAGGGTAATTGAATCAGTCAGGACTAGCTGTGTTAAGGTGGTTTCATGTGTAAATTGTGGGAATGAATGTTAATATCACGGAAAAAAGTAAAAAGGGTGTATTTCAATCAGTCAAGTTTTCCCTGTATTAACATGAATTCATGTGTAAACTATGGAATGAATGTTAATATCACGGAAAACAAGTAAAACAAGGGTAATTGAATCAGTCAGGACTAGCTGTGTTAAATGGTTTCATGTGTAAATTGTGGGAATGAATGTTAATATCACGGAAAAAAGTAAAAAGGGTGTATTTCAATCAGTCAATTGTAGCTGTATTAACGGGGATTTCTGCGTAAATTGTGGGAATGAATGCTAATATCACGGAAAACAAGTAAAAAGGGTGTATTTCAATCAGTTAATTTTAGCTGTATTAACGTTAATTCATGTGTAAATTGTGGGAATGAATGTTAATATCACGGAAACAAGTAAAAAGTGTATTTCAATCAGTCAGCTTTAATTTTATAAAGTCAAGTTATGTGTAAAGTGTGAGAATTAATGTTAATATCACTGGAATAAGTAAAAAGGGTGAATTTCAATCAGTCAGTTTTACCTGTAATAAAGTCAATTCATGTCTAAATTGTGGGAATGAATGCTAATATCACGGAAAAACAAGTAAAAGGTGTATTTCAATCAGTCAGCTTACATTTTTATAGGTCAATTCATGTTTAAATTGTGGGTATTATGTTAATATACGGAAAACAAGTAAAAATGATGTAATTCAATCAGTCAGTTTTCCCTGTATTTACGTTAATTCATGTGTAAATTGTGGGAAAGAATGTTAATATCACGAGAAAAAGTAAAAAGGGTTGAATTTCAATCAATCAGTTTTAGCTGTATTAACGTGGATTCATGTGTAAAATGTGGGAATGAATTAAATATCCGGAAAACAAGTAAAAAAAGGTGTATTTCAATTAGTCAATTTTTACCTGTTTTACCTTAATTCATGTGTAAATTGTGGAAATGAATGATAATATCACGGAAAAGTAAAAAGGTGAATATCAATCAGTCATTTTAGCTGTATTAACGTGGATTCATGTGTAATTGCGGGAATGAACGTCAATATTGCGGAAAAAAAGTAAAAAGAGTGTATTTCAATCATCAGTTTCCTGTATTTACGTTACTTCATGTGTAAATTGTGGGAATGAAGGTTAATATCACGGAAAAAAGTGAAAAGGGTGAATATCAATCAGTCAATTTTAGCTGTATTAACGTGGATTCATGTGTAGTTGTGGGAATTTATGTTAATATCATGGAAAACAGTAAAAATGGTGTAATTCAATCAGTCAGTTTTCCCTGTATTTACGTTAATTCATGTGTAAATTGTGGGAAAGAATGTTAATATCACGAGAAAAAGTAAAAGGGTTGAATTTCAATCAATTGTTTAGCTGTATTAAGTGGATTCATGTGTAATATGTGGGAATGAATTTAAATATTCCGGAAAACAAGTAAAAAAGGTGAATTTCAATCAGTCAGTTTTACCTTTTTATAAAGTCAACTCATGTGTAAATTATGGGAATTAATGTTAAAATCTCGGAAAACAAGTAAAACAAGGGTAATAGAATCAGTCAGGACTAGCTGTGTTAAGGTGGTTTCATGTGTAAATTGTGGGAATGAATGTTAATATCACGGAAAAAAAGTAAAATGGGGTAATTCAATCAGTCAGGATTAACTGTTTTATCGTGGATTCATGTGTAAATTGTGAGAATGAATGTTAAAATCACGGAAAAAAGTAAAAGGGTGAATTTCAATCAGTCAATTTTAGCTGTATTAACATGGATTCATGTGGGAATGAATGTTAATATCAGGAAAACAAGTAAAAATAGTGTATTTCAATCAGTCAGTTTTACATGTTATAAAGTCATTTCATGGGTAAATTGTGGGAATTAATGTTAATATCAAGGAAAACGAGTAAAAATTGTGTATTTCAATCAGTCAGTTTTCCTCGTATTTACGTTATTTCATGTGTAAAATGTGGGAATGAATGTAAATATCCCGGAAACAGGTAAAAAAGGTGTATTTCAATTAGTCAGTTTTACCTGTATATATAATCAATTCATGTCTAAATTTGTGGGAAGTATTGTTAATATCACGGAAAACAAGTAAAAATGGTGTTATTCAATCAGTCCGTTTGCCCAGTATTTTCGTCAATTCATGTGTAAATTGTGGGAATGAATGTTAATATCACGGGAAAAAGTAAAAAGGGTTGAATTTCAATCAATCAGTTTTAGCTGTATTAACGTGGATTCATGTGTAATATGTGGGAATGAATTTCAATATTCCGGAAAACAAGTAAAAAAGGTGAATTTCAATCAGTCAGTTTTACCTTTTTATAAAGTCAACTCATGTGTAAATTATGGGAATTAATGTTAAAATCACGGAAAACAATAAAACAAGGGTAATTGAATCAGTCAGGACTAGCTGTGTTAAGGTGGTTTCATGTGTAAATTGTGGAATGAATGTTAATATCACGGAAAAAAAGTAAAAATGGGGTAATTCAATCAGTCAGGATTAACTGTTTTATCGTGGATTCATGTGTAAATTGTGAGAATGGATGTTAAATCACGGAAAAAAGTAAAAAGGGTGAATTTCATCAGTCAATTTTAGCTGTATTAACATGGATTCATGTGGGAATGAATGTTAATATACGGAAAACAAGTAAAAATAGTGTATTTCAATCAGCCAGTTTTACATGTTTATAAAGTCATTTCATGGGTAAATTGTGGGAATAAATGTTAATATCAAGGAAAACAAGTAAAAATTGTGTATTTCAATCAGTCAGTTTTCCTCGTATTTACGTTATTTCATGTGTAAAATGTGGGAATGAATGTAAATATCCCGGAAAACAGGTAAAAAAGGTGTATTTCAATTAGTCAGCTTTACCTGTATATATAGTCAATTCATGTCTAAATTGTGGGAAGTATTGTTAATATCACTGAAAACAAGTAAAAATGGTGTTATTCAATCAGTCCGTTTGCCCAGTATTTTCGTCAATTCATGTGTAAATTGTGGGAATGAATGTTAATATCACGGGAAAAAGTAAAAAGGGTGAATTTCAATCAATCGATTTTAGCTGTATTAACGTGGATTCATGTGTAAAATGTGGGAATGAATGTAAATATCCTGGAAAACAAATAAAAAAAGTTGTATTTCAATCAGTCAGTTTTACCTGTATATAAAGTCAATTTATGTGTAAATTGTGAGAATTAATGTTAATATCACGGAAAACAAGTAAAAATGGTGTTATTAAATCAGTCAGTTTGCCCAGTATTTTCGTCAAATCATGTGTACATTGTGGGAATGGAATGTTAATATCACGGAAAAAAGTGAAAAGGGTGATTTCAATCAGTCAGTTTTCCCTGTATTTACGTTAATTCATGTGTAAATTGTGGGAGAGAATGTTAATATCACGAGAAAAAGTAAAAAGGGTGAATTTCAATCAATCAATTTTAGCTGTATTAATGTGGATTCATGTGTAAAATGTGGGGATGAATTTAAATATCCGGAAAATAAGTAAAAAAGGTGTATTTCAATCAGTCAGTTTTACCTTTTTATAAAGTCACTCATGTGTAAATTGTGGGAATTAATGTTAAAATCACGGAAAACAAGTAAAACAAGGGTAATTGAATCAGTCAGGACTAGCTGTGTTAAGGTGGTTTCATGTGTAAATTGTGGGAATGAATGTAAATATCCGGAAAAAAGTAAAAAGGGTGTATTTCATCAGTCAATTGTAGCTGTTTAACGGGGATTTCTGCGTAAATTGTGGGAATGAATGCTAATATCACGGAAAACAGTAAAAAGGGTGTATTTCAATCAGTTAATTTTTGTTGTATTAACGTTAATTCATGTGTAAACTGTGGGAATGAATGTTAATATCACGGGAAACAAGTAAAAAGGTGTATTTCAATCAGTCAGCTTTACATTTTTATAAAGTCAAGTTATGTGTAAAGTGTGAGAATTAATGTTAATATCACTGGAAAAAGTAAAAAGGGTGAATTTCAATCAGTCAGTTTTACCTGTACATAAAGTCAATTCATGTGTAAATTGTGGGAATGAATGCTAATATCACGGAAAACAAGTAAAAAGGGTGTATTTCAATCAGTTAATTTTAGCTGTATTAACGTTAATTCATGTGTAAATTGTGGGAATGAATGTTAATATCACGGGAAACAAGTAAAATGGTGTATTTCAATCAGTCAGTTTTACATGTATATAAAGTCAATTCATGTGTAAATTGTGTGAATGAAAGTTAAAATCACGGAAAACAAGTAAAAATGGTGTATTTCAATCAGTCAGTTTTTCCTGTATTTACCTTAATTCATGTGTAAATTGTGGGAATGAATGTTAATATCACTGGAAAAAGTAAAAGGGGTGAATTTCAATCAGTCAGTTTTACCTGTACATAAAGACAATTCATGTGTAAATTGTGGGAATGAATGCTAATATCAGGAAAACAAGTAAAATGGTTTAATTCAATCAGTCAGTTTCCCCTGTATTTACGTTAATTCATGTGTAAATTGTGGGAATGAATGTTAATATCACGGAAAAAAGTAAAAAGTGTGTATTTCAATAAGTCAATTTTAGCTGTATTAACGGGGATTTCTGCATAAATTGGGGGAATGAATGCTAATATCACTGGAAAAAGTAAAAAGGGTGAATTTCAATCAGTCAGTTTCCCCTGTATTTACGTTAATTCATGTGTAAATTGTGGGAATGAATGTTAATATCACTGGAAAAGTAAAAAGGGTGAATTTCAATCAGTCAATTGTAGCTGTATTAACGGGGATTTCTGCGTAAATTGTGGGAATGAATGCTAATATCACGGAAAACAAGTAAAAAGGGTGTATTTCAATCAGTTAATTTTAGCTGTATTAACGTGGATTCATGTGGGAATGAATGTTAATATCACGGAAAACAAGTAAAAATAGTGTATTTCAATCAATCAGTTTTACATGTTTATAAAGTCATTTCTTGGGTAAATTGTGGGAATTAATGTTAATATCAAGGAAAGCAAGTAAAAATTGTGTTTTCCATCAGTCAGTTTCCTCGTATTTACGTTATTCTTGTGTAAAATGTGAGAATGATGTAAATATCCCGGAAACAGGTAAAAATGTGTATTTCAATTAGTCAGTTTTACCTGTATATAGTCAATTCATGTGTAAATTGTGGGAAGAAATGTTAAAATCACTGAAAACAAGTAAAAAAGGTGTATTTCAATCAGTCAGTTTTACCTATATTAACGTGGATTCATGTGTAAATTGTGGGATTGAATGTTAATATCACGGAAAAAAAGTAAAAAAAGTATATTCAATTAGTCAGTTATAAATGTTTATAAAGTCAATTCACGTGTAAAGTGTGGGAAAGATGATAAATTACGGAAAACAATTAAAAAAGGGGTAATTCAATCAGTCAGGATTAACTGTTTTAACGTGGATTCATGTGTAATTTGTGAGAATGAATGTTAAAATCACGGAAAACAAGTAAAAATGGTGTATTTCAATCAGTCAGTTTTTCCTGTATTTACCTTAATTCATGTGTAAATTGTGGAAATGAATGATAATATCACAGGAAGAAGTAAAAAGGGTGAATTTCAATCAGTCAATTTTAGCTGTATTAACGTGGATTCATGTGTAAATTGTGGGAATGAACGTCAATATTGCGGAAAAAAAGTAAAAAGAGTGTATTTCAATCAGTCAGTTATCCCTGTATTTACGTTAATTCATGTGTAAATTGTTGGAATGAACGTCAATATCACGGAAAAAAGTAAAAAAGGTGTATTTCAATTAGTCAGTTTTAAATGTTTATAAAGTCAATTTATGTGCCAATTTGTGGGAATTAATTTTAATATCACGGAAAACAAGTAAAAATGGTGTTATTCAATCCGTCAGTTTGCCCAGTATTTTCGTCAATTCATGTGTAAATTGTGGGAATGAATGTTAATAACACGGAAAAAAGTGAAAAGGGTGAATTTCAATCAGTCAATTTTACCTGTATTAACGTAGATTCATGCGTAAATTGTGGGAATGAATGTTAATATCACGGAACAAAAGTAAAAAGGGTTTGAATTTCAATCAATCAGTTTTAGCTGCATTAACGTGGATTCATGTGTAAAATGTGGGAATGAATTTAAATATCCCGGAAAACAAGTAAAAAGGTGTATTGCAAACAGTCAGTTTTACCTTTTTATGAAGTCAATTCATGTGTAAATTGTGGGAATTAATGTTAAAATCACGGAAAACAAGTAAAAAAAGTGTAATTCAATCAGTCAGGACTAGCTGTATTAAGGCGGATTCATGCGTACATTCTGGGAATGAATGTTAATATCACGGGAAAAAAGTAATAAGGGTGTATTTCAATAAGTCAATTTTAGCTGTATTAACGGGATTCCTGCGTAAATTGTGGGAATGAATGCTAATATCACTGGAAAAAGTAAAAAGGGTGTATTTCAATCAGTCAGTTTCCCCTGTATTTACGTTAATTCATGTGTAAATTGTGGAAATGAATGTTAATATCACTGGAAAAAGTAAAAAGGGTGAATTTCAATCAGTCAGTTTTACCTGTACATAAAATCAGTTCACGTGTAAATTGTTGGAATGAATGCTAATATCACGGAAAAAAGTAAAAAGGTGTATTTCAATTAGTCAGTTTTAAATGTTTATAAAGTCAATTTATGTGTCAATTGTGGGAATTAATTTTAATATCACGGAAAACAAGTAAAATGGTGTTATTCAATTAGTCAGTTTGCCCAGTACTCTCGTCAATTCATGTGTAAATTGTGGGAATGAATGTTAATATCACGGAAAAAAGTGAAAAGGGTGAATTTCAATCAGTCAATTTTACCTGTATTAACGTAGATTCATGCGTAAATTGTGGGAATGAATGTTAATATCACGGAACAAAAGTAAAAAGGGTGTATTTCAATAAGTCAATTTTAGCTGTATTAACGGGATTTCTGCGTAAATTGTGGGAATGAATGCTAATATCACTGGAAAAAGTAAAAAGGGTGTATTTCAATCAGTCAGTTTCCCCTGTATTTACGTTAATTCATGTGTAAATTGTGGGAATGAATGTTAATATCACTGGAAAAAGTAAAAATGGTGAATTTCAATCAGTCAGTTTTATCTGTACATAAAGTCAATTAATGTGTAAATTGTGGGAATGAATGCTAATATCACGGAAAAAAGTAACAAAGGTGTATTTCAATTAGTCAGTTTTAAATGTTTATAAAGTCAATTTATGTTTCAATTGTGGGAATTAATTTTAATATCACGGAAAACAAGTAAAAATGGTGTTATTCAATCAGTCAGTTTGCCCAGTATTTTCGTCAATTCATGTGTAAATTGTGGGAATGAATGTTAATATCACGGAAAAAAGTGAAAAGGGTGAATTTCAATCAGAAAAGTTTACCTGTATTAACGTAGATTCATGCGTAAATTGTGGGAAGGAATGTTAATATCACGGAACAAAAGTAAAAAGGGTGTATTTCAATCAGTCAATTTTAGCTGTATTTACCTTAATTCATGTGTAAATTGTGGAAATGAATGATAATATCACGGGAAGAAGTAAAAAGGGTGAATTTCAATTAGTCAATTTTAGCTGTATTAACGTGGTTTCATGTGTAAATTGTGGGAATGAACGTCAATATTGCGGAAAAAAAGTAAAAAGAGTGTATTTCAATCAGTCAGTTATCCCTGTATTTACGTTAATTCATGTGTAAATTGTTGGAATGAACGTCAATATCACGGAAAAAAGTAAAAAAGGTGTATTTCAATTAGTCAGTTTTAAATGTTTATAAAGTCAATTTATGTGCCAATTTGTGGGAATTAATTTTAATATCACGGAAAACAAGTAAAAATGGTGTTATTCAATCCGTCAGTTTGCCCAGTATTTTCGTCAATTCATGTGTAAATTGTGGGAATGAATGTTAATAACACGGAAAAAAGTGAAAAGGGTGAATTTCAATCAGTCAATTTTACCTGTATTAACGTAGATTCATGCGTAAATTGTGGGAATGAATGTTAATATCACGGAAAAAAGTAAAAAAGGTGTATTTCAATTAGTCAGTTTTAAATGTTTATAAAGTCAATTTATGTGTCAATTGTGGGAATTAATTTTAATATCACGGAAAACAAGTAAAAATGGTGTTATTCAATTAGTCAGTTTGCCCAGTACTCTCGTCAATTCATGTGTAAATTGTGGGAATGAATGTTAATATCACGAAAAAAAGTGAAAAGGGTGAATTTCAATCAGTCAATTTTACCTGTATTAACGTAGATTCATGCGTAATTGTGGGAATGAATGTTAATATCACGGAACAAAAGTAAAAAGGGTGTATTTCAATAAGTCATTTTAGCTGTATTAACGGGGATTTCTGCGTAAATTGTGGGAATGAATGCTAATATCACTGGAAAAAGTAAAAGGGTGTATTTCAATCAGTCAGTTTTCCCCTGTATTTACGTTAATTCATGTGTAATTGTGGGAATGAATGTTAATATCACTGGAAAAAGTAAAATGGTGAATTTCAATCAGTCAGTTTTACCTGTACATAAAAGTCAATTAATGTGTAAATTGGTGGGAATGAATGCTAATATCACGGAAAAAAGTAACAAAGGTGTATTTCAATTAGTCAGTTTTAAATGTTTATAAAGTCAATTTATGTTTCAATTGTGGGAATTAATTTTAATATCACGGAAAACAAGTAAAAATGGTGTTATTCAATCAGTCAGTTTGCCCAGTATTTTCGTCAATTCATGTGTAAATTGTGGGAATGAATGTTAATATCACGGAAAAAGTGAAAAGGGTGAATTTCAATCAGAAAAGTTTACCTGTATTAACGTAGATTCATGCGTAAATTGTGGGAAGGAATGTTAATATCACGGAACAAAAGTAAAAAGGGTGTATTTCAATCAGTCAATTTTAGCTGTATTACGTAATTCATGTGTAAATTGTGGAAATGAATGTAATATCACGGAAAAGTAAAAAGGGTATTTCAATCAGTCAATTTTAGCTGTATTAACGTGGTTATGTGTAAATTGTGGGAATGAAGTCAATATCACGGAAAAAAAGTAAAAGAGTGTATTTCAATCAGTCAGTTACCTGTATTTACGTTAATTCATGTGTAAATTGTTGGAATGAACGTTAATATCACGGAAAAAGTAAAAAAGGTGTTATTTCAATCAGTCAGTTTAAATGTTTTAAGTCAATTTATGTAAATTTGTGGGAAAATTTTAATATCACGGAAAAAAGTAAAAAGGTGTTTCAATTCAATCCGTCAGTTTGCCGTATTTTGTCATTCATGTGTAAATTGTGGGAATGAATGTTAATAACACGGAAAAAAGTGAAAAGGGTGAATTTCAATCAGTCCATTTTACTGTATTAACGTTGATTCAGTGCGTAAATTGTGGGAATGAATGTTAATATCACGGAAAAAAGTAAAAAGGTGTATTTCAATCAGTCAGTTTTAGCTGCATTAACGTGATTCATGTGTAAATTGGGAATGAATTTAATATCACGGAAAACAAGTAAAAAGGTGTATTGCAATCAGTCAGTTTTACCTGTATTATAAGTAATTCATGTGTAAATTGTGGGAATTAATGTTAAAATCACGGAAAACAAGTAAAAAAAGTGTAATTCAATCAGTCAGGACTAGCTGTATTAAGGCGGATTCATGCGTACATTGTGGGAATGAATGTTAATATCACTGGAAAAAAGTAAAAGGGTGTAATTTCAATCAGTCAGTTTTACTGTATTAAAATCATTCACGTGTAAATTGTGGAATGAATGCTAATATCACGGAAAAAGTAAAAAGGGTGTATTTCAATCAGTCAGTTTTATGTTTATACGTCAATTTATGTGTAATTGTGGGAATGAATTTAATATCACGGAAAACAAGTAAAAATGGTGTTATTTAATCAGTCAGTTTTCCGTATTCTCGTTCAATTCATGTGTAAATTGTGGGAATGAATGTTAATATCACGGAAAAAAGTAAAAGGGTAATTTCAATCAGTAATTTTACCTGTTTAACGTAGATTCATGCGTAAATTGTGGGAATGAATGTTAATATCACGGAAAAAAGTAAAAAAGGGTGTATTTCAATAAGTCACATTTTAGCTGTATTACGGGGATTCTGCGTAAATTGTGGAATGAATGCTAATATCACTGGAAAAAGTAAAAAGGTGTATTTCAATCAGTCAGTTTTACCTGTATTACGTTAATTCATGTGTAAATTGTGGGAATGAATGTTAATATCACTGGAAAAAGTAAAAATGGTGAATTTCAATCAGTCAGTTTTACCTGTACATAAAGTCAATTATGTGTAAATTGTGGAATGAATGCTAATATCACGGAAAAAGTAAAAAGGTGTATTTCAATTAGTCAGTTTTAAATGTTTATAAAGTCAATTTATGTTTCAATTGTGGGAATTAATTTTAATATCACGGAAAACAAGTAAAAATGGTGTTATTCAATCAGTCAGTTTGCCCAGTATTTTCGTCAATTCATGTGTAAATTGTGGGAATGAATGTTAATATCACGGAAAAAAGTGAAAAGGGTGATTTCAATCAGAAAAGTTTACCTGTATTACGTAGATTCATGCGTAAATTGTGGAAGAATGTTAATATCACGGAACAAAAGTAAAAAGGGTGTATTTCAATCAGTCAATTTTAGCTGTATTTAACCTTAATTCATGTGTAAATTGTGGAATGAATGAATAATATCACGGGAAAAAAGTAAAAGGGTGAATTTCAATCAGTCAATTTTAGCTGTATTAACGTGGTTTCATGTGTAAATTGTGGGAATGAACGTCAATATTGCGGAAAAAAGTAAAAAGGTGTATTTCAATCAGTCAGTTTCCTGTATTTACGTTAATTCATGTGTAAATTGTTGAATGAACGTCAATATCACGGAAAGTAAAAAAGGTGTATTTCAAAGTCAGTTTTAAATTTTTATAAAGTCAATTTATGTGCAATTTGTGGGAATTAATTTTAATATCACGGAAAACAAGTAAAAATGGTGTTATTTCAATCCGTCAGTTTGCCCAGTATTTCGTCAATTCATGTGTAAATTGTGGGAATGAATAATAATAACACGGAAAAAAAGTGAAAAGGGTGAATTTCAATCAGTCAATTTTACCTGTATTAACGTAGATTCATGCGTAAATTGTGGGAAATGAATGTTAATATCACGGAACAAAAGTAAAAGGGTGAATTCAATCAATCAGTTTTAGCTGCATTAACGTGGATTCATGTGTAAAATGTGGGAATGAATTTAAAATCCCGGAAAACAACTAAAAAGGTGTATTGCAAACAGTCAGTTTTACCTTTTTATGAAGTCAATTCATGTGTAAATTGTGGGAATTAATGTTAAAATCACGGAAAACAAGTAAAAAAGTGTAATTCAATCAGTCAGGACTAGCTGTATTAAGGCGGATTCATGCGTACATTCTGGGATGAATGTTAATATCACGGGAAAAAAGTAATAAGGGTGTATTTCAATAAGCCAATTTTAGCTGTATAACGGGGATTCCTGCGTAAATTGTGGGAATGAATGCTAATATCACTGGAAAAAGTAAAAAGGGTGTATTTCAATCAGTCAGTTTCCCCTGTATTACGTTAATTCATGTGTAAATTGTGGAATGAATGTTAATATCACTGGAAAAAGTAAAAAGGGTGAATTTCAATCAGTCAGTTTTACCTGTACATAAAGTCAGTTCACGTGTAAATTGTTGGAATGAATGCTAATATCACGGAAAAAAGTAAAAAAGGTGTATTTTCAATTAGTCAGTTTTAAAATGTTTATAAAGTCAATTTATGTGTCAATTGTGGGAATTATTTTAATATCACGGAAAACAAGTAAAAATGGTGTTATTCAATTAGTCAGTTTGCCCAGTACTCTCGTCAATTCATGTGTAAATTGTGGGAATGAATGTTAATATCACGGAAAAAAGTGAAAAGGGTGAATTTCAATCAGTCAATTTTACCTGTATTAACGTAGATTCATGCGTAATTGTGGGAATGAATGTTAATATCACGGAACAAAAGTAAAAAGGGTGTATTTCAATAAGTCAATTTTAGCTGTATTAACGGGATTTCTGCGTAAATTGTGGGAATGAATGCTAATATCACTGGAAAAAGTAAAAGGGTG